>AWOL01S0098715.1:20492-47512 GCA_000715115.1 Nicotiana otophora
ATCCTCTCAAAAACCTCCAAAGTCCGTGCTCAAAATGTTAGAAATGGTGAAAAATCTAGAAGTCTCGCATTTAAAGACTCTGCCCAGGCCTTCCGCACCTGCAGCAACTTGGCCGCTTCTGCGGTCCCGCAAGCGCGCCACCAACGCCCGCTTCTGTGCCAACCTCCGCACATGTGCCCCATTTTTTTGCACCGGCGTACTCGCTTCTGCGAGACAAACCTCCGCTTCTGCGGAGTCAAGCTTCAAGGACAAATCTACTTTTGCGGCCCTTCTGCCGTATCTGCGGTCGCGCAGATGCGGGAACACCATCGCACCTGTGACCTTCTGCTGCTTCACTCCCTTGGCCGCTTCTGCGGCTTACCTCCCGCTTCTGCGGGCACGCACCTGCGATGAGACTTCTGCACGTGCGATTACACCAGCTCAGTCCAAACTTCATCAGCCTTATAACTTCAATTCTTGACCCGTTAATCACTCGAAATTAACCCGAGGCCCTCGGGACCTCAACCAAACATACCATCAAGTGCCAAAACATCATATGAACTTAAACCACCTCAAACAACATAAAAAAACACGAATTACACACTAATTCAAGCCTAATGAACTTTGAAATTTCCGAATTCTACAAACGATTCCGAAACCTATCAAATCACGTCCGATTGACCTCAAATTTTGCACACAAGTCACAAATGACCCCACGAACCTACTGCAACGTCTGAAATCGGAATTCGACCCTGATATCAAAAATTCCACTACTGGTAAAACTTTCCAAAATTCCAACTTTCGCCATTTCAAGCCTAATTCTACTCCCGACTTTCAAATCACAATATGTACACGCTCCTAACTCCAGAATCACACAACGGAGCTAACGGAACTATGAAAATTCAAATCCGAGGTCGTTTACACATAAGTCGATATCCAGTCGACTTTTCCAACTTAAGCTTTCAATTAAGAGACTAAGTGTCTCAATTCACCTTGAATTCTCTCCTGGCCCGAACCAACTAACCTGATAAGTCATATAAGAACTATAAAGCACAAAAGAAGCAGAAAAATGGGGAACGAGCTACAACTCTCGAAACGACCGGCCGGGTTGTTACAGCTAAAATCCGCACGGACAACTCACGTGATATAGTATCAATATCTGGATCCGAATGGACAACTCACATGCTGCTCGGACAACTCATGTGCTGCACGGACAACTCACGTGCTATAGTTTCAATATCTGGATCCGAATGGACAACTCACATGCTGCTCGGACAACTCATGTGCTGCACGGACAACTCACGTGCTATAGTATCAATATCTCAAAATCAGGCCCTCAGCCTCATTCAGTCATCAACCTCTCTAGTCGTTCAGGCTCACAATGTCATGAAACTAGCCCAAAATGATGATATGATGTATCAATAAATAATAACAGAGACTGAGATATGATATGCAATGAATGAACATGACTGAGTATCAAATTGCAATGTAAGCAAATAACTCAACAGCAGTAATGACCTCAGTGGGTCCCAACAGAATAAGCATGTAGCCTGGACATGGTTTCTAACATGGATCACAGCTCAATAGCTCTAGTACGTACATATTTCATGATTACATATATGCTCAGGTAACTACATAGTACCACTAAAATAACGGAGTTCCGATTCACACGGTGCACGCCCACATGCCTGTCACCTAGTATGTGCGTCACCTCAACAGCAAACACATAATACAAAATTCGGGGTTTCATACCCTCAACACCAAGTTTAGAAGTGTTACTTACCTCGAACAAGCCAAATCCAATACCGAGTAAGCCAAACGATGCTCCACAATGCCATCTCGCGCGTATCGACCTTTGAACGGTTCGAAACTAGCCAAAAGCAACTCAAATACATCAAATAAGGTCCAAGGAAATAATTCCAAATGATAAAGGTCGAATCTTAATCAAAAACCCGAAATTGACCCAAAAGCCCAACCCGGGTCCATGCCTCGGAACCCGATGAAACTCATAAAATCTGACAACTCATTCAATTACGAGTCCAACCATACTTGTTTCACTCAAATCCGACTCTGAATTGACGTTCAAAGCACAAAAATGCGCTTTATGAAGTATTAGACAAAAACACCCAATTTTCTCTTTAAACGCATAATCCAATTACCAAACATGGAGATAAAATCTCGAAATATAATCAAAACCGAGTTTAGAACACTTACCCCAATACTTGTGATGAAATTTGCCTCCAAAATCGCCTCAATCCGAGTCTCACATCTCAAAATATGAACAAAATGACCAAACCCTCGATTTAAAGCCTCTGCCCAGTCATTTCCGCTTCTGCGGATACAAGAGCCGCTTCTGTGACACGAGCTCCGCTTCTGCGGACTCCACTAGCCAGTCGACCCCTCTCATCTTCGGATCTCCATCCACTTCTGCGCAACTACAGGTGCGAAGCCAAACGCACCTATGCACTCCATCTCGCTTCTGCATCCAAGACTATCGTTTCTGTGGGGCCGCAGATGCGCCCCAATTTCCGCTTCTGCGATTTTCCTCACCAATCTCTCCCTCGCTTCTGCGACCAATTATCAGCATATGCGTCCATTCTTCGGTAGATGCGGAAGCACCAGAACTAGCATGCCTTCAGCAATGCAACATGAAACGAAAATGATCTGAACCTCGTCCAAAACTCACTCGGGCCACTCGGGACCCCGGTAAAATATGACAACAAGTCCCATAACATATTACGAACCTACTCTAGACCTCAAATAATACATAACAACATCGAAACGATGAATCGCACCTCAATTTGAACTAGAATGAACTTTGAACTTTCATCTTTCACAACTCGCGCCGAAACATGTCAAATCAACCTGGAATAAACCTAAATTTTGCACACAAGTCCCAAATGACATAACGAAGCTATTCAAATTCCTATCACCACAATCTGAACCCGATATCATCAAAGTCAACTCCCGGTCAAGCTTATGAACTTTCTAAACCTTCAAATTTCCAACTTTCGCTGATTAGCGCCAAATCCTTCTAGAAATATCCAAATGCAAATTCTAGCATACGCCCAAGTCCAAAATCACCATCCGGACCTAACGGAATCATCAAAACTATGTTCAGGGGTCAAATTCACAAAAGTCAAACTTGGTCAACTCTTCCATATTAAAGCTTAAATCATAAAATGCATTCTTCCAAGTCGATTCTGAATAACCTGAAAACCAAAACCGATGATTCACATAAGTCTTAATACATCATACGGAACTACTCATGCCCTCAAACTACTGAGTTACATGCAAACACTCAAAACTACCGGTCGGGTCATTACACAATATCTCTAAAAACTAAACCCATGAAAGTGAAGCTACATCGGCCGGGCTACCCAACTCATACGCTCACCACCACTGATATGTCGCTCCCTTAAACTGGAACGTAGTAAAAGCAAAACTGGAATGTAGTAAAAGCAATTACATTCATCTCCACAATACCCATAATGCGGAGAATGCGGTGGCACTCCTCTAGAAAACCATGTGCACCCTCTAAAGCTAAACCACTGAAAGTAGTAGGGTCATACTTCTTCAACCTTGCAAGTCTAAGTTGTTCTTCCTCAGATGCTGCGGCCCTAACCATGGGTTGAACTTGGGCCACAGGCCGAGTTGCCATGACACTTGGAACCTGACCATTGTAGACTCACTACTCTAGAGTACGGGTGGCAAGCATCTGAGTCTCTCCCCCGATCTGTGAAGTAGCTGGTGCAACCGAAATCAACCCCGCCTGAGCCAATGTACCAAACATGCTCAGGAACTGTTCTAAAGTCTCCTGAAGTCTAGGGGTAACAGTAGGCGCCTCCGGTACCTGTCCCCCAACCGGGCCTACTGGCGGCTCCTCAACTGCTGCTTTGGTAAGTGCCCAACTGCGGCACATGCTCCTCTTTAGCCTCTCCCTCTACCTCTTCCCCTAGCGAAACTTGCTCCGGGGGCAGCGTCATCAGTAACTGCAGCTCGTGTCCTCACCATATGTGAGAGAATAGAATGATAAAAACTCAAACTGTGAGATTAATAAACTCGCATGATAGGAAATGAAGAAGTGAAACTGTCCTTATAGTTATGTAGCCTCTTGAAGATAAGTACAGACGTCTCCGTACAGATCCGCAAGACTCTACTAAACTTGCTTATGACTCGTAGCACCTATGAACGTAGAGCTCTGATACCAACTTGTCATGACCAAAGTTTTCCACCGTAGGATGTCGTGACGGCACCTAGTCTCTAAGACTAGGTAAGCCTAACACTTAATAAATAAATAAAAGATTTTAACCATCAAATGAAAAATATGAGATAAAATCTTATACAAATTATAGTTCCCAAAACTAGTAGTACAAGTCATAAGCTCTACTGAGTTTGCTACAAAAACCTCTACACAACTATTTTGAAATAGAGATAAAGCAGTAAGAGTACAATAACAGAAGGTGACTCTGAGGCCTGTGAACGCAGCAGCAGGTTTACCTTGAGTCTCCACAGCAAGATCCGTACAGCTAACTAGCGATCGGCTAACTCTAAATTAAGTGGATCTGCACAAAATGTGTAGAAGCGTAGTATGAGTATACCACGACGGTACCCAGTAAGTATCAAGACTAACCTCAGTGGAGTAGTGACGAAGGACAATCAAGACACCTACTGGACTAGCTAACCTAAACAAATATAGGTATAGAACTAATAGAGTACGATATCTCTACATAACTAGGCATAATGACAACTATAATATGGAGCTTGCAATAGGAAATAGAAGAAATAATTAGCAACGGGACACCACAAGTAATAGCACAGTAGAGTAAGATGGACACAGTTTAAATCCGGTGAAAAACAAGTAGCAACCCGATAAGAATATCCACTTTCACACCAAGTTTATCCAATAATCCCCACGAGGTACCAAAACTCAAAAATACTCACAATTCACGGGTCCCAATTCGTGAACCCTAATCACTTGGCATCTTGTGCCCTCATTATAACTGGTAACTGCACGGACGACATACGTTCCAATAGAACACTTCTCACGTAGAAAGCAAGTAGACGAGGGTAAATATGAATGATCAATAATATCAGGATCCTCATTCTTAAACCGATAGGAGTGATTAATTATGTATATACTTGTCAAGTGTTCTATCACAGTTTAGGACAAAGAGTAAGAGTATAGGAAATGCACTGCACAGAATAAATGATACCCATAATTATAACGACCCAACTGGTAGTTTTGAGCATTTGCACTTCGCTCGGTAGTTTACGGGCATCAGTAGCTCCGTATGATGCATTATGACTTATGTGAATCATCGGCTTTTATTTTCAGATTATTCGGAATCGAATTGGAAGAGTGGATTACATTGTCGAAGCTTTAAATTGGGACAGTTGACCAAGTTTGTTTTTTTGTGAATTTGAAACCGGAATGGAGTTTGGATGGTTCTGTTAGCTTTGTTGGATGATTTTTGACTTAGGAGAGCATCCGGATTGTGATTCGGAGGTCCGTAGTGAAATTTGGCTTGAAATGGAGAAAGTTGAGTTTTTGGGAAATTTGACCGGGGGATTGACTTTTTGATATCGGGGTTGGATTTTGATTCCGGAAGTGGGATTAGGTCCGTAATGTTGAATGTGACTTGTGTGTAAAATTTTAGGTCAATCGGACGTGATTTGATAGGTTTCGGCATCGGTTGTGGAAGTTTAAAGTTTCAAAGTTGATAGATTTCGAATTGAGGTGTGATTCATCATTTCAATGTTTATTTGTGTATTTTGAGGCCTCGGGTAGGTCCGTATTATGTTATGGAATTTGTTGGTATATTTGGACGGGGTCATGAGGGGCTCGGGTGAGTTTCGGACGTAGTTCGGATCATTTCGAATGGTTTTTGCATTGCTGTTTTTCTGCTGTTACCTGTTGTTTCTGACGTTCTTTGTGATCGCGAAGGCTTGGCCGTGATTGCGAAAGGTGTTTGGTCAGTGGAGCTATTTGTTCTTCGCGTTCGCACTACTGAGGTCGAGTTCGCACTGGATTGAAGGTTGTAGTCTTCGCGTCTGCGTCCATGGCTATGCGTTCGCATAGTGTTGAGCGGGGGTTGGTCAGTCTATATGGATTCTTCATCGCGTTCGCAGGGAGTTGTCCGCCATCGCGGAAGTCTGGTAGCGTGTTTCATCGCATTCGCGAGGATTTTGCCGCGAACGCGTAGTGCAAAGTGAGGCAGTGTGGATTTGTGCTTCGCGAACGCGAGGCTTCTACCGCGTTCGCATAAGAGGATGCCTGGGCAGAAGTATAAAGTACTCTATTTCGAAGGTTTCGGCCATTTGTACATTTTTGGAGCTCGGATTGAGGCGATTCTTGAAGCAATTTTCACCATATGAATTGTGGTAAGTGTTCTCTACTCGGTTTTGGTTATATTTTATGAATCTATCTTCGATTTTAGCGTTTGGTTGATGAATTGCAAAGAGGAAATTGGGGGTTTTGGCCTACAGTTTTATAATATGAAATTTTGAGTTTTGAACATCGAATTTGAGTCGGATTTGAGTGAAACTAGTATGGTTGGACTCGTAATTGAATGGGTTGTCAGATTTTACAAATTTTGTCGGGTTCTGAGGTGCGGGCTCGGGTGGGGATGCTCGGCCATTTTGGGATTTTGATTCAAGATTTGATCTTTTTCGATTGGGATTGGTTCCTTTAACATTGTTTGATGCATTTGAGTTGTTTTTGGTTAGTTCCAAGCCGTTCGGAGGTCGGAACGCGCGGGATGGCATCTTTGGAGCATCGCTTGGCTTGCTCGGCATTGGTATTGGCTTGTTCAAGGTAAGTAACTCTTCTAATCTTAGTGTTTAGGGTATGAAACCCCAAAATACGTGTAATATGATTGGCATTGAGATGACGCACATGCTAGGTGACGGGCGTGTGGGCGTGTACCATGTGAATTGGGACTCTGTTGTTTCCTTGGCACTGTATAGTGGTCCTACTTTGTTGATATCCGCATTTTCACTATGTGATAAAGTAGTTAAGCTGTCAATCATGCTAGATATCATGTTTAGGTATTATGCCGATACTGTTTGGACCCATAGTGGTCGTTTCTTAGTGTCACCTCACTGATTTCATTGATATTTCATACTCGGTCATATCCATGCATTCATGCCATATCTCAGTCTCAGTTATTATTTATTGATACATCATATCATTATTGTCGGGCTAGTTTCATGACATTGTGAGCTCGTGAGTGAGACTGGAGAGATTACTGACTGAGTGAGACCGAGGGCCCGAGTGAGAGTGATATTTTCTTTGGGATCGGGCTGCACGTCGCAGCATGATACATTGATTACATTTGTGGGATCGGGTTGCAGGCCGCAATGAGCCTTAGGGTTGTATATGTATATGGATCGGGTTATATGCCGCAACGAGTCTTATGACTATTTATATATTATGGGATCAGGTTGCACGCCGCAATGATATAGCGCTTGGGCTGAAAGGAGCCCATCAAGGAGTCTGCACACCCCCAGTGAGCGCAGTCGACTATAAACAGGGATCGGGCTACACGCTGCAGCGGGTATTGTACAACGCTAAGTGATTGAGTGTATTGAGCATAGTAAGAGAGAATGCGAGATAGTGAGATTGAGTACTCTGAGAGTGTGAGTACATGAGCTCATCCTTGAGGATGCATTGCATTTAACAAGCGTACTTGAGATACATGCATAGAGATGCATTTCCTTCTGCTACCCAATTTGGGGACATTTATGATTTTACTTGTACTTTGACATGTAGGCATAGAGAATTACTTTCCTCATGCTATCTGAAAATGAAACAAGTTACTATTTGTTGAAAGGAGTTTTTGGAAAAAATCATAGTTTTCAAACTTACTCGTATTTTGGCTTTCTTTGGTAAAAGATTTGAATTTTCACTGAGATACTTGAAAAGAAATGCCTACTTTTCTGGAAATGTGAGCAAACTGAGACTTTTATTTCTGAGATACTCTTTTATTAATTATACTATACTGTTATGTTGAATTGTGGAATATTGGCGTTGAACCCGACCTTATGTTAGCTCGTCACTGCTTTCAGCCTAAGGTTAGGTATGTTACTTATTGAGTACATGGGGTTGGTTGTACTCATACTACACTTCTGCACCTTGCGTGCAGATGTTGGTTGTTGATGTTGCTATGTTCGACGGGAGCTGGATTGAGGATGTACCTGCGTCCCGGCTGTAGCTGCCTCTTGTTCGTGGTAGCTTTAGATCTGTAAAACTCTATTTATGTACTATTCAAACAGACTATGTGTTTATTTTATTTTCGCTTTGTTAATTCTATTCTTAGAAGCTCATGATTTGTACTACCAGTTCTTGGGGAATGTATTAGATTCAGATATTTCTTTTGAATAATTGTCTTATTAATATTATTAAAATTGGTTAGTGGTTAATTGGCTTACCTAGCGGGTTGGGTTAGGTGTCATCACGACTAGTCGGATTTTGGGTCGTGACAATAATTTACACAAGGAAAAAATAACACAAGCTAGGCACGCCACTACACAAATATCAACAACAACAATGCCCATGCCATCTCAAGCCATCACAAATCAATTCTCGATATAGCCCTCGTTGTCTCGCCACGTGAGCAATAAATAAGTAAATGTCCGCCTTGTCTCGTCGCACGCGCATATAAATGTTCCCACCTTGTCACGCCACATGCGCAAACACACGGATATAGCCCGCCTTGTCATGTCGCATGTGCATCATCAATAGTAATAATAGCATGGCAGAAACCTCGTGCAAACACCCGAACAAAACCTCCCAACAATATCACGTGCCAAAAACACAACATCACAATAGAATGACTTTCACAACATGTGCCCATCTTCCACAATATTTTCACTAAACAGTGTCAATACCACAACCGCGCATAGCCCTCGGCTCACCAAACTGAGTACAACAGCAGCAACACAACAACAATAACACAAGACTACGATAAGTAAATCAACACAAGAGCTTTGGATCACAAAGAAGCGGTAGAACGAGCTCACAAAGAATAAACACAATAAGGAAATACTAGTCTCAATAAGAATAACTCAACAAGGGAGAAATAATATGTAACAAATGATTCCACAAAAATACAATTTGAAAACAAAGGAGATAACATGAATCAATAATTCCAAATAAGGATGAGGGAACTACGATAAAGGATAACTAAACATCATTTAGGGTTGAGCAATTACGAAGAGATACAACAAATATAATTAAGGATAAGCAACGGAAAAGATAATCATAACCTCAAATAAGGATAAACAATTACAGAAGAGATAATAATAATAATTTTAATTAAGGATAAGCAATTGGGAAAGGATAGCATGGCAATCGAAGAGAAAACAACTTCAGTTAAGGCACACAAGAGTCAAATAGGCAATAAGGGTGGAACATGAAGCAATTAATTCCAATTAAGACACGTAGAGGTGAGACTAGTAAATGGGGATCTTAACATAATAAAACAACTTCATATCTAATGAACATAAGAACCTAACAGTCCTAAAAGATCAACTTTCCACAAATAAGCCCGAGCACGTACTCGTCACCTCGCGTACACGGACTTCACATGACACAATTACCACCAAAGACTCAATTCCTAAGGGGTAGTTTCCCCCACACAAAGTTAGGCAAGATACTTACCTCAAAGAAGCTAGGCCGATACTCTAAAATGGCCCTTCCAAGTGAAACAACCTCTAGACAGCTCGAATCTAGCCAAAATAACTTCAATCCATAAATAAAACTCATAGAAAACAAATTCGGGATAATAAAGCCTCAATCTTTAATAAAAACTAAACTAATGTCAAACTCCGGGTCGGCACCTCAAAACCCGATAAAATTTATAAAACCCGAACACCCATTCCGATACGAGTTCAACCATATCCAAAATTTCAATTTCCGACATCAATTCGTTCTTCAAATTATCATTTTACATTTTGAAAGGTTCCTACAAATTTTATCCAAATTTCAAACTTAATTCACTAATTAGATGATAAAAATAGCAATGGATTCATGAAATATAACAAGATTCGGGTAGAGAACACTTACCCCAATGAGTTTCTTGAAAAGCCCACGAAAATTCTCCAAAAACCAAGGTCTAGAAACTCAAATTATGTTACAAACATCAAACCCTCGACATATAAGTGTTCTGCCCAGTGCCCTCTGCATTTGCGAGCAAATATTCGCATCTGCGAACTCAACTTACCAGGCCTAGATCAGCATCTGCGGAAAATACAGTCGCACCAGCGACACCGTAGAAGCGCCAAAGGGAGCGCAGAAGCGAACCTCTTCGCATGTGCGATCGCTAAACCGCAAAAGCGGCCTTCGCAACTGCGTGCCAACCTCCGCAGAAGCGAGCGAGTACCCAGGCCATTATGATCGCAGAAGCGACTAGGCTCGCGCAGAAGCAGAGCCACACCTGCGCTTCACAATGTCGCAGGCGCGAAGCACCAGAACCAGACCTGATCACAAGCATGAAAATCATTTGGAACTCGTCCGAAACACACCTGGGCCCCCCGGGACCCCATCCAAGCATACCAACAAGTTCCATAACCTAATACGGACCCGCTCGAGGTCTCAAATAACATCAAACAACGTCGGAACTACGAATCACACCATGAATCGAACTTATAAAATTTCAAAAATTCCAACTTCTAAAACCCATGCCGAAAAACATCAAATATATCCGGAATAACGTCAAATTTTGCATGCAAGTCCCAAATGACATTACGGAGCTAATCAAACTCTCGGAATCGAAAGACGACCCCGATATCACCAAGGACAACTCTCAGTCAAACCGCTCAACCTTCCAAAGATTTCAACTTTTCAATTTTTCCCCAAATGCTTCAAATTACCCTACGGGCCTCCAAATACGGACGCACGCTTAAGTCCAAAATCACCATACGAAACTATTGGAACTATAAAAATCCCATTCCAGAGTCGTTTGCTCAAAAGTCAAACTCTGGTCAACTCTTTTTATTTAAACTTCAAAATAAGAATTATTTTTTTAATTTAACCCCGAATCATCCGAAAACTGAACTCGGTCATACACGCAAGTCATAACATATAATACGAAGCTGCTCGAGACTTTATGCCGCTGAACGGGACTTTAATTCTCAAAACGACCGGTCGGGTCGTTACATTCTTAATTGCGAACCCCGCAAATGTGAAAAATCTCTCGCAAATGCGAAGACCGTCCCATCACTGCTAAGCAATTCCGAACAATGGATCTTCGCAATTGAGACTAAAGCGATCACAAATGCGAACTAGCTCATTCCCAGCACACTTCGCAAATGAGAACACTCGGTGCGAACCCAGCAAGCTTGGCTCAATTTCGCAAATGCGAACTCAAACCTCGCAATTGCGAGATTTGAGGCCTGTGCAGAAACCTGCAACTCTTTTGATTCCAACCACACACCGCTAAGCATCTGAAACTCACCTGAGCCCTCGGGGCTCCAAACCAAACATCCACACAAGTCTACAAATATTATACAAACTCGCTCGCGCAATCAAAACACAAAAATAACATCTAAAACTACGAACTGGACTCTAAAATGCATGATTTTCGAAGAGAATTTCAAAAACTTCTAAAATTACAACTACGCGTCTGATTCCTATTAATTCAACTCCGAATGACGCCAAATTTTGTAAACAAGTTCTAAATGCCATAACAGATCTATTCCAAGTCCCAAAATTAATTTCTGAGCTCAATAGCTAAAAGTCAACCTACGATCAAACTTTTCAACTTAAAATTGCTAAATTTCGGCAATTCAACACAAATCAACCTACGGACTTCGAAAAATCAATTTCGAGCATACGCCCAAGTCTGAAATCATGATACGAATCTACCGGAGTCATAAAAACACAGTTCCGAGGTCGTTTTCACAAAAGTTAAAGTTTGATCAACATTCTCAAATTAAAGTTTTTAAGTCTAGAATCAATGGTCCAAATCAACCCAAAAGCCTCCCGGAACGAAACTAATCAACCTCACAAGTCATAAAAGCATAAAATCACATATGTGAAGCAATAAAAGGGGTAACGAGGCGCAATTACACAAAACGACCGATCGGGTCGTTACATATATTATATTAAAAGCACGAAAGTCATTAGCGAAATATCGTTCGTCCTTTTACCCTCTAAAAATAGATTTAAATTTAGATACAATTGTAATTTAAGTTACAACAACAACAAGAATACCCAGTATTATCCCACACCATGGGGTCTGGGGAGGGTAGTGTGTACGCAGACCTTACCCCTACCTTGTGAGGATAGAGAGGATGTTTCCAATAGACAATTATAATTTAAGTTATTTTCCTAATTAGGTCATTTAAATCTTCTAAAATTTTGGTTATTAATATTTCCTTATTGAACTAAGTAAGAAGTCCTAATTCTTAGACTAGCTATCATAACATATTGAAAGACGTTAATCCATATGGTTTAAGGAGTCCTAACGAAATAAGAAAGGCAAGAGTTATTGCAAAAATAAAAGGTGGATCCAAATAGAGGAAGCTACTGGATATCCTCTTTTTGTAACATACAAAAAAGAAATGATCTAAAAATATCTATCATATCTTTTAATTATAAACTAAATAACTAAGTCTTTGAATTAATTAATTAGCAAATGAATTCAATTTCATTTTTTTCCAAATTTATCGTAAAAATAAAATTATTTGCCAAGTTGACAAAATCCTTACATTAAGAAAAATATTTAGCAAAATCGATTATAATATAGTATATAAGAGCCAAATTGATAAATTTACGCAACTAGGATAAAATAATAAAATATAACTGAATTGTCATTTGCATTTGATCCAATGAATGGATACATCTCATTATATTATTTCTATATTAAGTTATTTACCGTAAAATATTAACTTAATATTAATACTTATTTTTAGACTTTATAATGTCATTATCAAATTTATATGAGGTGTATGCCCAATATTTTCATTTCCAATTTCAATTTTCAATTTGTGTTATCTGATAAATATTTGAAAAATCATGCTTTTAGCAGTTTTGTTTTTGTTTTCAGTATTAGACTATATGAACAACAATACTTTTCATAAAATATTCTGATATAAGTCCTCATAAATTACAACAAGACATATGAAAACTTTTGTGCTACATAACTTCTTCATTTATTGAGCTAGCTAAATAGGAAGGATACTTATTATTTTCGTTTTTAAAATTTTATTTAACACAAACACTTAGTCTAATAATATTCACGTAATTATTAAAAAAATATAGGGTACACGCGCAAAGCGCGTATCCTGAGACTAGTTATATAAATTATATAAAAATTATATTTAAGTTGTATGATGTTGTAGTTATATTTAACTGGGTAAAAATGATGCATGAAAGTTGTAGATAAGTTATAAATAAGTTGTATACTATATAATTAGTTGAATAAAATTTATTTTTAGTTTGTATGTTGTAGATGTATCAAATTTGTATGAAATTATTTTTAATTCATATGTTGTTGTACCAACAATATTCTTTTCTTACTCGATTTGTTAAATAAAGAAGTAGAGAATGATTTCCAAATTGACTCATGTGCACTTATTCATGTTTGTTTGAACTGAGAAACTTGAATATTGATGGAAACTGAATGATTTAGGTGGAGAAATTTTAAGTTTCACATTAAAAGCATCATCGTCGAGTTTCTATTGCTATTGATGCTGGTGCTACATCGACGGAAGCGAAGGCGTTGATTATTTTACTTAAATTCCAATAGGCAGTACTCAAAAGATTATAAAATTTTATCACATGTGATTTTCATGCAGTACAAATATTAGAGATAATGGTTTAAAATTTAGTTTAGTACCGAGTTTGACACTCAATAAAGGGAGTTTTGGGTGGAGATTGGCGGCAAAAAATAGGGAAAGAGGGAGGAGAGAAAAAAAAATGGTGTAACTGAATCTCCTAATTTAAGGCGCTAATAATGGATTGTATATGAATTGTAAGGAACCGATAGTTATAGCGGGTAATATACAAATTTAGAATAATTTTGATTAATAAATTTAAAATATTTTATAGGAACAAAAAAATCTCATTTCAAATTCTGAGTTCGCGTAGCTTTCATTAAATTCCCAACCTAGCCCAATCACGTTAATTTATGTGGAGCTGCCAGTTGGATCCAACCAAGTTCACTCGTGTGCACTGTTAAGGACATTCTTTAAAACTGAGCCCACATATCAATTATCCTACAAAGGTCATTAATTGAATGAGATGTGCAATGAACTATAGCCTCCTTCAGTCTTGGATGGGACTGCTGAGCATGGAAGGATGGTCAAGCCCTTGATGATCCATCATTATTTCTGGGGTCATTTTGAATGATTTTTATCTTCAAGAATATTTGGAGGACCCCTATGAATAGAACATACATTAATCATGTTATTTCATGCATGTATTCACTATTTTCGAATTAATCAAGTAGTTTCTTGTCCACAAGATTTTGTTTACGGGCCTATATTGAGCATATTGCTATATATCTATGTAGTTAGCTTTAACAACTAGTTGGCCTTCGCATTCTTTCTTTTTCTTGTCTAATCGTGAGATTACGAAATTAACGAGTCCAACTAATTTAATTTTGCGTTGAAGGAAGGTGATGAACTAAACATATTAATTTAGCGTGTAAATTGTAAAACGAGAACTTACTTGTTCGCGTAGCGGAAGCGACGGACGAACCGTGGCTGGAATTACTGGTCGGCGGTGGTTGTCACGGTGTGTTGGAGAAACCCCATATATTACAATTTAAACCCCTTGTTTGATATGGAAGAAGAGATCGTGGAAAATTACAACTTAGAGTCTTTTTTATTGTATACTGTAAGTGTACTTATATAGGGAATACTAGGGTAAACTAATAACCCTATTGGTCCTTAAAGCACCCCTTATGGATGGACCCAAAATTTCTTACATCTCCCACTCACACATAATGGGAGTGCTCATCTAGTCTGAGAAACATATTCTCATGTCATCTGCTCAATCATTCATACAGGGAAGTAGACTGTGCGACATAATGTGAGAGCTAAGTGCTATACATCTAATAGGAGTATATAGCCTCTCGTCGAGTGCAAACCTACAAGTAGATCATAAAGTATGCAGTACCCTAGATGATATGAATCACATTTGATATAATTTCAAAATCTCATATATCATTATTTCTTGTATTCACAGTCATAACTCATAAGTTATAACTGGTGCACCAATAAATATAAATAAATGAGATTTCATCGATGATCTTCCTCTTCTCACAATCCCCTTAACATTAGTTTGAATGCTTTTCAAGATATGTTCCGCTACACCGAATCTGTGTACATGGTCCTTTGGAAACACACTAAGATAGCTAATCATCACACTAAGTCTCCAGTATTTGATCGGAGTCTCTGAGGGTACAAAATCTTGAGCCATCATAAAAGCTCTGGGTTTCACACAACAATAAGTCGAGAATGGACTTATGTTAACCCAATTGGTCGATATTAGCACACATGGTATGAAACACGTGCTACAATATTTTTTCCATTTTTCCAAGGAGTGTATGTCTTTATCTCATAAAGAATGTTGTACAGATGATATTTAGACACCATATTTGAGTTTCTTGATCTACAAAATCATATTTAACTCACATCTGGCTCACAAAGTAGACTAGGTGAATGTTTTTCACCCTAATGACCTTATGTTATTGCTTAAGTGACATTCTGTTTTTAATCGAATAGCTCTCAAATTATCCTTATGATAATTTTGCTTAAAATCATGTCTCATCTCCTTTCATCACTAAGATAGGGAGGCAGTTGCCTGTGTGAGAAGGCTAACCTCTTGTCTACCTGACATACTTATAAAAAATTAAATAAATAAAGAATGCACATACATTCAGAAAATATTAATATGTATATATGTAAATCAACTTTATTGATAATCAAAGAACATCAGTTTTGTGAATATGGGAAAATAATAACAAAATGAAGAATATCAAAGTCTACGCAAGCCTTGAGACCTAATGTGTCTAACAAATGCATCTCTAAACAAAGGTTTGGTCAATGGATCTGCTAACATATCTTTTGTAGACACATACTTCACATTCACTACCTTGCGTCTAACCATGTCTCTCTCATAGTAATACTTGATATCTATGTGTTTGATTTTACAATGAAACTTAGGACCCTTGATAGAGGATATTGCAGCTTCACTATCACAATTTACTAACACTGGTTCAATATTTTCTGCAATATCCAATAAACATTCCAAGAACTGTTTCAACCAAATAGCTTCTTGTGATGCTGATGCAAGAGCCACATATTCGGCTTCCATCGTAGATAGTGATATACATGATTGTTTCTTACTACTCCATGATATGGCACCATCACTGAGTAAGAAAATATATCTTGACATAGACTTCCTTTCGTCTATATCTCCTCCATGATCAGCATCACTGTATCCAACTAATCGCATATCCTTGCCGCCTTGGTAACAAAGGGCATAATTAGCAGTTCCCTTCAGATATCTCATGATCCTCTTTACTACTTGCCAATGTGCTAAATCTAAGCCGGTTTGATATCTACTTACCAAGCCAATTGCTTGATAAATATCAGGTCTAGTGCATATCATTGCATACATTAGACTTCCGACTGTGCTCCAATAAGGAACTCAGATCATTCTTTCTATCTCTTCAGGAGTCTTAGGACACATCTGACTTTCCAAGGCATGGCCTTTACTGATAGGAGTATCAACTAGGCTACTATTTTGCATATTGAATCGTTCAAGAACTTTTGTAATGTAGTTATCTTGTGAGAGATACAACAGTTTCTTTGGACGATCTCTTGAAATCTTAACTCCAAGAATATATGTGGCATCACCCATATCTTTCATCTCAAATTGGTATGATAACCATGACTTTACCTCGGTTATAAACTCCTTATCATTTCCAGCTATAAGTATGTCATCTACATACAATGTTAAAATCACAAGCTTGTTCCTTGATCTTTTACTATAAGCACAATGGTCTCCATCCATCATGGTAAAACCATTGGATACAAGAACATTCTGAAAGCATATATACCACTGCCTTGAAGATTGTTTGGCACCATAAATAGACTTCAAAAGTCTACAAACCTTTTGTCCGTGGCCATTTTCAATGAAACACTCAGGTTGTTCTGATAAATTTCTTCATGTAATACTCCACTGAGAAAGGCTTTACATCCATCTGATGTAATTCAAGATTCAAGCTTACAACAATAGCTAGAACTAGGCGAACATAGGTAAATCGTACGGCAGGCGAGAAAGTCTCTTCATAGTCTATTCCTTTCTGTTGTGTATACCCTTCCACCACCAGTCGAGCCTTATATCTCTCAACTGTGCCATCAGCCTTGAGCTTAATTTGGAGAACCCATTTGCTCCCAATTGCTTTCCTTCCTTCAGGAAGGTCAACTAGTTGCCAAACTTTATTGACTCTCGTACACTCCAATTCATCTTCCATTGCTTTTGTCCATTTATCCTTAGAAGGGCATGAGAGAGCCTCTTTTAAATTTTAGGCACGTTTTCTTCTTGTAGGAGCATTATAAATAGTTCACCGCCTTCAACATCAAATCGTCGACATGGAATATTTTTACGAGAACCACGTCTTATATGTGATTCATCATTGTTCCCATTTGGATCAATGTTGCTCCCACTCGGATCAAGAACATTCATCATACTGCCACTTGGAACAAGATCTGGGACCATCTCGCTCCTACTTGAAATAAGATCCATTTTGTCACTTTAACTAAATGTAAAATGATTACTTTTATTCGCATCTGATGACGAAGAAGGTCGTTGGTGAAACATTAATTCATCATCTGCTAAAATTCTCCCACTCTAATGAAGTGATCCTTGTACTTCGTAATCCATTATCTCAAATAAGGTTAGGTCTTGACCTACCTCTCCCATCTTAGGGAACTCATCCTCTAAAAATGTGACATCTCGTGATTCAAACTCAGTTACACTCCCGCTGTCTTAATGACCTATAAATACCTAACCCTTTGAGGTTTCAGAGTATCTTTTAAAGATACTTTTCTTTCCCTTCGGGCCCAATTTGCCATATTTCAGAGAAGAATCGTATGTATAGGCAGCACAACCCCAAGGTCTTAATACACGCAGGTCGGGTTGTCTTCCAGTCCATAACTCATATGGAATAGTGGTAATTGATTTTGTAGGCACTCGATTAAGTACATATGTGGAAGTAAGCAGCACATCACCCAATAACTAATTGGGAGGTTAGCTTGTGCCATCATTGACCTAACCATTTCTAGGAGTGTTCTATTTCCTCTCTCCACAACACCATTTTATTGTGGAGTATTTGGGATAGTCAACTGATGAACTATTACCTTTTCATCACATAAATTATTAAACTGGGTTGATAGGTATTCACGACCACGGTCAGTTCGAAGAGCTTTTATCTTCTTGTCTAGTTGATTTTTCACTAAGCTCATATAACGTTTGAAGCAACTTATTGCTTCTGATTTGTGAGAAATTAAATAGACACAACTAAAACGGGTAAAGTCATCAATAAACGTGATGAAATAACTTGCTCTATGCCTAGCCCTAACATTCATAGGCTCACAGATGTCAAATGGACTAATTGCAAAGGATATTCATCTCTAGTCGCCTAACCAAAAGGTTTTCTTGCAGATTTTCCATCTAGACAATTTTCATAAGTGGACAATTCTACATGTTCAGAAAACCTTATTTTGCCAACCTTTGCATTCATTATTGGCCAATATGACCAAGTCTTGCATGCCATATGTTTATATCACTATCATATTTATGTGAAGAAACAAACATAGAAAAACTAGCATTATTATTAAATGAATAATAATCTAAATCCATAATAAGTAAACCTCCGGTCACATGACCAAAACCAAATAAAGTTGAACCAAAAGTCAACTTGGCAGAATTGCCATGACAAAACAAGTCAAATCCTAGCTTAAACAAAACTGAAAGTGAAATAACATTCCGGCGAACTGTTGGTGCAAAGAGAACATCATGTAGTATTAGGTCTCAACCGCCACGCAGGACTAACTTGCATGTACCTATCCCTTTAACATCAACCTTATTGTGGTTTCTCACATATATCTACTTTGCTCCACGTAGAACTCGCCGAAATTCAATAAAAGCACTGCGTCCCAGGCTATGTGGTTCGTTGCTCCTAAGTCTACAAACCACAAAGGATTAGATTCAGTTAGAAAAATAGAACTAGAAAGACAAAGTTTACTAATTCGAGCATCATGTAATACCTTTCTAGGAGGCTTAAAGCAATCTCTAGCATAGTGGCCCTTTTTGTCACAATTATAGCATTTCACTTTAGCAACTTTGACATATTTAGGACGTATGTTCTTGCCTTTTTCAGTCTTTTCCCTTTTAGCAGGCTGAGATGACTGAGCTTGAGTTGGCCCTCTCTTCTTTCCCCTGTTCCTTTTCTTTGAATCACTCTTGGTTTTGGAGGTTGTCATGTGCAACTTTGCTTTTGGCTTTGCACCCTCAAGTTGTCCTCCTCTAACTCAAGATGCCTCCGGACATCTTCTAGAGTTGTGATTTGCTTATGGGTCAAATACATTTTCATATGATCCCAAGAATTAGGTAAAGAGCATATGACAGCTTGGATTTGTTGTCCATCAGTCAACACATGACCAGCTTCTTTCAACTCCCCAATCATATTTTTCATTTGCCCCATATGTGCTTTCATTGAATGTTCTGGGCGTTTCTTATATGAATGAAATTTGATCATTAAAGATCGCAGCCTTGCAGTGGAACATGTACCAGACATTTTCCTCAAAGCATTCCCAAGATCCATAGCTCTTTGGTGATCCTTAAATTCCCTTAGGATGTCATCATCCAAGGTGCTCGACAACGTATTGCGAGCAATGGAGTTCTTTTTCTTCCAACTGTCATAAGCTTCATGCTCACGCCTATGCTGAGCAGTGTTGAACTTATTCATGCTCATTCATGATATTGTTAATGGCCTCCAGAGCCTCTTGCTCCTCTAGCACATACTAGACTTTCAAGCTCCAAGTTTCATAGTTATTGTTATTGAGTTTCAACCCTTTGTTGAGCTCAGTACCAATATTTTTCGAAGCAGTAGTCATTCTTTAACAAAACAAAAATATCATGAGGATCATATAAAAACAAATTAACACAAGGCACTATATTCAACATATATACATATTATGACACTAAGCATCAATTGATTAAGTTAATAAACACATAAATTAATCATGGAGTCGAAAGTTCACTATACTCCCAATCGTCATCCAAAAATTAAAGTATTATGAAAATTAACCTATTCAATTATCTAGCTAAGCGTCTTAATCATGTTTAAGATAATATAATTATCTATCATAATTTTATAATCCCATATAGATCATAAGTTAACAAATAACTTATATAAGTATGCAAATTAAATTAATGTCAAACTAATTATCATTTATTACATGCTATACAAATTCACATAATTTTTCTTTTTAATGTTAAACTAATTAACATACTATACATGTTAAACAAATTAACAAGTAATATTAATATTAAACTAATTAATATTTAATTTCATGCTCAACAAATTAACATAAAGCATGTGTGTCACGATCCCAATTTTCCTCCGTAGAATGTCATGATAGCACCTAATCTTTAAGACTAGGTAAGCCTAATACTTACTGAATAAATGCCAAAATTCAACCAACAACTATTAAATATGAAACAAAATTTTTTATATAAAGCCAACAATCCCAAAATCGATAGTACAATCATAAGCTCTACTGAGTTCGCTAGAAAGTCTCTAAGTACAACTGTTCCGGAATAGAAATAAAATGTACACAAATAACTTCCGAAGGTGACTCCGAGCCCTGCGAACACGGCGGCAGGTAGACCTTGAAGTCTCCACAGCAATATTTGATCCGCTATCTAATAATGTGCACACTCTGAAGTACCTGGATCTGCACAAAAATGTACAGAAGTGTAGTATGAGTACACCATGATCGGTACCCAATAAGTATCAAAACTAACCTTGGTAGACTAGTGACGAGGTACAAGCCAAGACACTCACTATACAAAGTGACATGTGCAGTATAGAAGTATAAAGCTAATAATGGAAAGCAGAAATCAGTAAATGACAACAAAATCAGCATGTGATATAAACAGTAGAGAAACAAGAACACCGAGAAGTATCGTTGAAACCAAATAAGGAACACAGAGGACAATCAATTAATCAAGCCGTGCAAACACAAGATTCATAACGAAATCACCACGTGATACCTCATCTCATAGTCACAAGTCACATGTATCAACCCATCATCATGTACTCACGGCACCTTGGGCCCACATCTCGAATCACAACCGTACGGACAACTCACGTGCAAATATCTTAGTCCGCCCGGCATGATCATATGCTCACATTCACAATCCGCCTGACGTGGTCATAGGCTAACAGTCACAAACTGACCGGCATGATCATAGGTTCACAATCCCAATCCGCCTGACATGGTCACAGGCTCACAATCACAATCCACCTGGCATGGTCGCATGCTCAATATGAATATGGAAACAGATAATACAAGAACACATGGGCATGATCAATAAATGTCAAGTTTCATATTCCTTAGCTAGTATAAGGGGTATGCTACGATGTATGCTTGTGCGAGTGTACTACTGCAGCCCAAGTCAACAAGTAATATCAAAGACATCGAGTAGCTCATCGAAACAACAAAGCAAGTCACGTAAGGTGTATGACAAACAGAAGGAAAAGCACACCATCACACGAAAATCACCAACACAATGTATCCAAACCATCACACATCATTTCTGACATTGCCATCCTTATCTCTTCGATATCCACCCGTATCACTCTGTGTAATAGCCACCCTTATCACTATGCCCTGACAATGATATTTGCCACCTTTATCTCTCTGATAGCCACCCGTATCACTCCGTATAATAGCCACCCTTATCACTCCGCTCGGACAATAACACAATAGCCACCCTTATCACTCCGTACATTCAACAACAGTGAAATATCACTCTTATGCTCCGCATAACAACAACGGTGAAATGTCACCCTTATACTCTGCATAAAACAACTGTGAAAAGCCACCCTTATACTCCGCATAACAACAACGGTACAATTTCACCCTTATACTATGCATAACAACAACCAAAACCACACAACAATTCACAAATGACAACATCACAACAACACGACGTATCAACTCGCAACACTAGTGCTCATGGGCCATAACCTTTCCAAAGATCCAATAATATCAATATTTACACAACAAATAGCCCTCAGCTCAAACATAATATGTATAAAATCTCAATAACAACAATATGAATGGGAAAGTAACTCAATAAGGAACGACACCCTTTTTTTACAAAACTTCAATTAAAATCGATTAATGACTTTCGATAACCTTAATTCCAATTAATTGTTTTAAGAATAAAATTAATAGTGAAAGTATTTCCATGAAATGGCAAACTTTGGCTCCTAGTGTATGAATTAAGCTAACAATGAAAGAGATGGCACGAACTAGTACTACATGTAAGTGCATGCAAATAACCCGGCAACAAAAGAGATATCATGTACAATAACTTCAACTAAGAATAACTCCACACTTAAGAAAATCACATAATGATAAAAGTGATAACAACTTCATATAAACCATATATGAGCAAACTCGACAAGTAAAGAATGTGACATGTAACGACAACTTCAAATAAAGAATATGATAATAGACATGACGAATAAAAAATACAACATATGCTAACAATTCCAAATGAATACATGAAAGAAGCCTAAGAGTCTAAACCGGTCAATTTTCATATATAATCCCGAGTACGTACTCGTCCCCTTGTGTACACGGCTTTCACATAACACAAATAGCACAAACGACTCGAATTCAAAGGGGTAGTTCCCCCACAAAACGTTAGGCAAGATACTTAACTCAAAGAAACTAAACCGATACTCTAAAATGACCTACTCATGTTTTTGAAACAAATATCCGAACGACTCAAATCTGGCCAAAAAAACTTAATATCATAAGTAAAAACCATAAGAAACAATTTCGGATAATAAAGCTTCGATTTTTAATGAAATTCGAATACCCATTCAATTATGAGTCCAATCATTCTAATTTCATCCAATTCCAACTCTGAATCGATGTTCAAAACCTAATTATTCTCTTTAGAAAAGTTTTTGATAAAAGTCCCCAATTCTCCAATTAAAATATGGATTAATTTACTAATGAACTACTATAATCATGTTGACATACAAAATTAAGATTCGATACTGACCCCCCATGAAAATACGAGAAGAACGCCGTGAAAATCACCTCAATCGGAGCTCTAGAACTCAAGATATGATCAAAATACCAAAAGAACGCAGTCTGATTTTTTTATACACAGACATTTCCGCTTTTGCGCCCAAAAGGCCACACCTCCGCATTTTCAGCTGTCATTTCCACTTTTGTGGACCATTTTTCACACCTACGGAGTCGCAGATGCGGACCTAACTTTGCATCTGCGAAGCACCAGCACCAGCTCTTCTCTCCGACACTAAAACGAGCATAACTTCCTCATACAATGTCCAAATACGATGATTCTTTTTGTTATGATCCATAATTACGATACGGATCTAATGCTTCAATCCAAAAAGAAATTGGAGCTCATTTGCTTAATGTGGTACCATTTATGCTTGTAGGAATGACATTGAAACATCAAAAACGAGCGCAACACAACCCAAGTCTATCTGAAACTCACCCGAGTCCCTCGGGATCCTGCCTAAACATATCAATAAGTCCCAAAACATAACGCTGACCTACTCGAGGCCTCAAATCATATCAAACAACATCAAAACTATGAATCGCACCTCAAATTGAACTTAATGGACTTATGAACTTTCAACTTCTACAATCGCGCCGAATCATATCTTCCAAACCTCTCAACCTTCCAAACCTTCGACTTTCCAACTTTCGCCAGAATGTATCAAATCAACCTACGGACCTCCAAATCCAAATCCGGACATACAACTAAGTCCAAAATCACCATACGAAGCTATTGAAATCAATAAAATACCATTCCGGAGTCGTCTACACAAAAGTTAAACTCCGATCAACTCTTACCACTTAAGCTTCTAAAACAAGAATCATTCTTCCAAATCAATCCCGAATCATCCGTAAACCGAACCCGGCCACACACGCAAGTCATGATACATAATATGAAGTTGTTTGAGATCCTAAACCACCGAACAGAATGCTAATTCTCAAAATGACCGGTCGGGTCCTTACAATGGGTTAAACTAATTAACAAAAGTAATGTTAAAACCATTAACATTTCAAGCATGTTAAACGAATTAACAAATAA
Organism: Nicotiana otophora; assembly: GCA_000715115.1. Classification (NCBI taxonomy): domain Eukaryota; kingdom Viridiplantae; phylum Streptophyta; class Magnoliopsida; order Solanales; family Solanaceae; genus Nicotiana; species Nicotiana otophora. The sequence continues at coordinate 44,869 of AWOL01S0098715.1, forward strand.
ATATAACGTTAAATAAATTAAACAGGAAGTGTTCTTGATCAAGATTTTAATTCAAGAATTGATATGCTTAAAGATGGAAAAAAAATTTATACATCTCACCACATCCCTTAATTTCCATATTCTCCTTTAATAGTGGCAGGAAAATGTCAAAAGTTACCTGCAGGATCGCGCCGCCAAAGTGTTAATTAACGTGCATGTAGTTACAGAAAAAATAAAATGTAGGTGTTATATTATGCCCAAACGTTAATGACACCTTATTACAGTGGTTTATTCTTCTCAAACGAACAAAATTGAAGCATACAAAATTCCAAAACATAAGCCCGTTTACGTCTTCTTCCTTCTTTAATTTACTATCGTAACACTTATAGACTACATAACTTCGATGTCTCATAAAAAAGCTATATCTACTGCCTACATCGGCCATGATAGGCTAACCCGGACTTATCCATGACGGCTCGACACTTACAAAGAGCAGATACTCTTGTCACGATCCAAAATGCCACCGTAGGTATCGTAATGACATCTAGTCTCTAAGACTTGGTAAGTCGTTAGGCAAATCTTTAACAATAATAATTTGAAACATAGTGTAATATAAATATTGAAACAAAAGCGCAATAAGCCTACGGGGCAATAATGATAACAATCTCCCAAGATTTGGTAATAGAGAGTCACGAACTCTAGCTAAGACATGAAAAGATCTCAAAGATCTAAATACAATATTGTTCAAATAAAAAGCTGACAGTACAATGAAAGGAAAGAACTCCAAGAAACTGCGACGACCAAGCAGCTCTACCTTGAATCCTCGCTACCAATATGCTAACTCTGCCTGAATCTGATATCTCCAATACTTAGCTCTGTACAAAAATGTGCATAAGTGTAGTATGAGTACACCACGATCGGTAGCCAGTAAAGTAAAAAGACTAACCTCGGTGGAGTAGTGACGAGGTACAAGTCAAGACACTCACTAGACAAAATAACTTGTGCAGTATAAAAGTATAAAGCTAATAATTACTACTAGAAATTCGGCAAAAACCGACCAAGGTCAACCGACCAACCCAAAAAACCAACCAAAGTTGGTCGGTTTTTGAAAATATTTTATTTTTTAATTTTTTTTTTTTACGAAACCGACCAACTTTGGTCGGTTTTCTTTGGCACACAAATACGGGATACTATTTTTGAGTCCCGCAAAATTTATTTTTCAAGAAACCGACCAACTTTGGTCGGTTTTCCAATTAAAATAAAAATAATTAATATTAAAAAACCTGACAAAAATTGGTCGGTTAATTCAGCCGGTCATTTAACAAAACCGACCAACGTTGGTCGGTTATTTTTGTGTGAAAATATAATTAAAGAGTATAAATTAAATAAAAGACAGTCTTAAAATAAAATGCACCAATAGTCTAGTGGTAGAATAGTATCCTGACATAGTACAGACCCCGGTTCGATTTCCAGATGGTAAATCTTTTGATTACATAATTAAAATACCGATCAACTTTGATTGGTTTATTTTTTTTTGTAATATTTGTTTTTTTGAATTTAATTGACCGACCAAAGTTGGTCGGTAATTTCCGACCAACTTTGGTCGGTATTCCTTTCCGACTCCTAAAATACCGTCCACACGTAAATGGTCACGTTTTGGTCGGTTATTGGCCATTACCGACCAACTTTGGTCGGTTTTTACCGGATTTCTAGTAGTAAATTAATGCAAAAATCAGTAAATGACAACAAGAATCAACAAGTGATATAAACAGCAAAGCAATAAAAACACCGTGAAGTATCGTTAAAACCAAATAAGGAACATAAAGGACAACGAAATAACCAAGCCGTTCTAACACAAGTTTCATAACGAAATCATTCTGTGATACCTCATCTCATAATCACAAGTCACGGGTCTCAACCCACCATCCTATGCTCACGGCACCTTGTGCCCACATTTCAATTCACAACCGCACGGACAACTCACATGCCAATTTCTCAATCTGCCCGGCATGATCACGGGCTCACATTCACAATCTGCTCGGCGTGGTCACATGCTCACAATCAAAATCCACCCTGCATGCCACAGGCTCACAATCACAATCCGCCTGGCGTGGTCACAAGCTCAATATCAACATGAACACTGATAATACAGGAACACATGAGCATGATTAATAACTGTCAAGTTTCATAATCCTGAGCTAGTATAAGTGGCATGCTTCGGTGTATGCTTGTGCGAATGTACTACTGTAGCCCAAGTCAACAAGTAATATCAAAGACATCGAGTAGCTTATCGAAGCAACACAACAAATCACGTAAGTTGTATGACATACACAAGGAAAAGAACACCATCACACGAAAATCACCAACATAATGTCCCCAAGCAATCACACATCATCCCTGATATTTCCACCCTTATCTCTTCGATAGCCACCGGTATCACTCCACCCTGACAATATCATTACCCGTATCACTTCGATAGCCACCCTTATCACTCCGTATAATAGCCACCCTTATCGCTTCGTCCGAAAAATAACACAATAGCCACCCGTATCACTCCGTACATTCAATAACAGTGAGATGTCACCCTTATGTCATGCATAACAACAACGGTGAAATTTCACACTTATACTCCACATAACAACAACCAAATACACAACAATTCACA
>AWOL01S0098722.1:0-64462 GCA_000715115.1 Nicotiana otophora
TATATATATATATGCTTTCATCCCCATAAAAAACTAGTCAAAATAATCCATTATATGCTACTTACAAGCACAAGTAACTTGAAGTTGAAAAGAATAAAGTTTTTTTACGTGGAGGAACAAAAAAGATGACTAACTTGCATTTTGAACTTTAAACTTGCTGATATGGAGGAGAATTGAGTTTTCTTTTTGTATTTGCAAAACATAAGTTAATTGTCGTTGCTTTTGGGAGATAGGAGCAGACTAGCAGATAAGATAAATAATTAGGAAGTACTATAAATTAGTAATTCTAGCAATAAAAAGGATAAATTTAATGTTTCAATTCCTTTTTAAAACTTTTGAGTAATTACAAGTTGACTTTTGAGAATTTGAGTATTAGATTAAGGACTTACTCAGCAAATTTTGTTTTCATTTGAAAAAAGTCTCTTGGGCTTTCGCCTCACTACAAAAACTTGCATCAACGTCCGGCCGTACACCCCGAATTGTTGGGCGTACGCCTCTTGAGACTTTCGCTCCGCACCATCGCCTCGGGGCATTTTTGGTGAGTCTCGCCCCGCGACTCGCCCCTAAAATACCTTTTAAAACACTGGTCTGTAATGACTATATGACATTATTATATACTAAATGTTCGAACATGTTTTTGTTAATTTTCTAGATGGATGAGTAACTTTTTCATGCTCGGAGATGTTAACTCTTTTATACCGTTAGACAGGGCACTGAAAAGTTACACTAAATATTCAAAGTCTTGCTTCATTTAAGTGGAAACCGTGAAACAAAAGGATTAGCTAGTAACTACTCGTTACTTTCTTTGTTTTTATTCTCTCAAAGAAGTGGATAAAACACAGTTCTAATTTCAATGTTTATTTATCTCTTAGTAATTGTTTTTAATTTACATTCTAATAAAATCTTCAGATACGTATTAGTAAGTTAGAACTATTTGATGTCGGGTATATTTTCATATATTTTGATATTAATTTACTCGCATTTTTACCGCTCTTTGGTTATATTTTATTTTTTCTTTATTTTTTTCTCTTTGATTATTTGATATTAAATATGCCCAACTTAATTTGATTATGAAATTTTATATTTATTTTCGATATTACTGGATAATATAAGTACATTGAAAATGAAAATCTGGCAAGAACGAAGTTGTCAAAGCAATTGTATATTTTAAAGTTTGTGACATGCTATTGTAATAAATAAGGAAGATGTCAAGTTAATTAAGAAGATGTTTATGAAGAAGACAAAAAACATTGTAGAAAAATAAGAGAGAAAGCTTACCTGGCAAACAGTGAAGTCATGTCTCAAGAGCATGAAGACAAAGATACGAGAAGACAAACCAAAGGAACAGTCATTAAACACGAATTTACATAATGTTTTAGCGAGGGAGAGCACACCACGGAGACCGGAATTCATTAGATATCATTTTTCTTCTATCAAACTTAGTAATTTTTATATTTTTTTCGGATGATATATTATTTGACTACAATTTCTATGTGAAACTAAACTTCACATTCTAGGATTGTGGTTGTCATGAATATTGACGTTTATTAACTACGTATTAACTTATTCTAATTATCATCTTTGGTTATTTCTTTAATTCCAGTTTCAATTTGTGAATTGTGTGGCTACCAATATTTTCTACTATCTTAATTTGCTATGCGTGAAAAAGTCATGTTTAGATTAGAGGGGAATTAGAGAGAACTTGTTTCTAAACCCGTGGGTTGGGAAAAGATTTCGCGGTTAAGATACGAATATACCTAACGGTCTTGCTTAGTTGAATGCCGTATTTTCTTCGTTCATGATAGATTCAATACCATAAAAATATAAGGTTGATATATTGTGGATAGGCGGATAGTAATGTGGGAACATGCTATTTATATAAACGATCCGGTCAACTAGCAACCATAGTTAATTCGAATTAACAGGTATAATTACGAATTTAATAGGATTGATAAACCGACCACAAGCAGGAATCTTCATCTCCTTTGATTAAAATCCAACAACAATTGCTTCTTATTAATTTAGTTACGTGTTTAAATTTTGTAATAGCAGTTGTAATAGAAAACCTAACACTTTTTATTACCTTGGTCAGTAAATTAATTTTAGTTTGCTTAGTTAATAATTACTCTAAGTCTTTGTGGGTTCGACATCTGACTTTTGAGTCACTTTATTACTTGACGACCATGTATACTTGCGTGTACTTGGGGAACCAACAAATTTTTTGCGTTGTTGCCAGGGACTTAGTTATTGATTGTTTATCTAAGTTAAGCTTTGATTATTTTTTTCTGTTCAAGTTTTTAATTTTTTTTTAGTTAGTATTACATTTTTTTACATGGCAACTTTGAACGAAAAGTGGTGGAATGGTAAGTATTCTTATTTTTGTGATCCTTGTCCATATTGTAGAGGATCTCACTTATGGCAATAGTGTGAAACTATTCCGTGGAGCGAATTGTGTGCACCATCTCAAACATGTAATATTTGTGGTGGTTATTGGATTAATTGTCCTAAATGTTGTTATCCTACCCTCAGTCCCTTATTATGATAATTCTAATAATGCTTGTGAGTTTGATAGGAGTAACGAATTGGATGATGTGGAATATGATGTTCGCATTTTTTATATGCACATAAAATTATTAGAGGAATATGGAGGTCTCCGTGAGAAAATTACAAATGAGATGCAACACTTTATAGATGGAAGAGCTGAACTGAGACAAGAGATCGACCAATTTGGCAGTTCTATTCACGACTTGGAGGCGCAATTTCGTACAAAGGTAGTTGCGTCTAACGCCCAACAAAATATGTGTGAAGCTGAAAAGGAGCTTATACGCCAAATTGAAGAGCTAACAGTGGAGAGTTAATCATTCGACCATATTTGTAACGACCCGACTGGTCATTTTACTTTCTAGATCCCCGTTTCCCTACTTAAGACTTCTCGTATGTACTTTTACTATTTTATGACTTGCGGGGATGGTTGGTTCGGGTTAAGAAGGGTTCAGATTGAAATCGGAATACTTAGTTCCTTAATAGTGGCCTAAGATGGCCAAGTTTGACTTGAGTCAACATTTTAAGTAAGCGACCTCAGAATTGGAATTTGATGGTTCCAATAGGTTCGTATGATGAGTTTGGACTTGGGCATATCTTCGGATCAAGTTTCACGTGATCCAGGAGCGTTTCAGCACTTAATGTTAAAAGTTGGCGCATTGAAGGTTTTCAAGTTCTTTAAATTTAGCTTAAAGTAGACTTTGGTGTAACCGAGGTCCGTTTGGCATTCCGAGCCTGGGAATAGATCCGTATGGTGATTTATGTCTTGTACACAAAATTCTGCATCATTCCAAGTTGTCTAATAATTCGACGCATTCGGAGCTAGTTGAAGAAGTTGGAAGTTGTCTTCTTTCCTTTTGGCATGATCCATATGATACAACGAAACGAGCAAATACACAACCTTCATAAATGACCATATTCTTAGAAGTACTAGGGTTGCCTATTTCTTGATTTCCCATATGTCCTATTATTATATCGTCTGTTCATGGGTCTTAGAAAATACGTAAGTTGATAAAGTTTATTTCGTGATATTAACCGAAAACATATTGACCTTATGATACCCCGAGAGATCTTATTGACTTACTTTTTATGCATTACATTCATTTATACATGTACATTGACCCATGACAATATGACGTTATATACGCGTAGATTATATGTATATGGGGTATGGGAAAAGGTTATGGCATTATATACGCACCACCACCTGATCAGTTAGTATACGTTGATGATTTCTCCCACTGAGGCCAAGATGATATGATAGGAAGCCCTCAGAGGCTTGATGATATTGTGTACGCATATACCTATGCATGATATGACATTTATACACATATGCATGACATTAAATGTTTCATTATTCACAGAGCTATTCAGACTTACAGGTTGAGTCATTTACTCTATGTTTCTTTCATGTCTTTTATATGCTGATTTTTATGCCTTACATACTCGGTACATTATTCGTACTGATACCCCTATTGCCTGGGGACCTGCATTTTATGCCTGCAGGTGCAGTTAGATAGACTAACGGTCCCCCTTCTTAGGATCTTTGCTCAGCGAGAGTTGGTGTGCTCCATTTGACCCGGAGCTGCTATTGGGTTTTGGTATAATATTTTTGTATACATATATGGGTATGATGGGGCCCAGTCCCGTCCTTTTTATAGTTGTACACTCTATTAGAGGGTTTCAGACAGTCAGTCATGTATAGTTGGATAATATGTGGTCTTGTCGGCTTCTATTTTGATATATAGTTGTCCATAGCAGCCTTGTCGGCTCGCCCTACCGTATTCTGCATATATATATATGTGTGTGTGTGTGTGTCTTTTGGGCATGTTTTCTCACGTATGTCATTCACATGATTTAGTAGTATATTGATAGATGATATGCATGACCTACCCCTATTTCATGTTTATATCTTAGACGTATGCTTAGGAGTGTTTGACAGGTAGGACTCGGGCACTCGTCATGGACCATCGGTTTAGGTCGTGACAAAAGTGGTATCAGAGCAGTTCCGTCCTAGGAGTGTCTATAGACCGTATCTAATAGAGTCTTGTTTATGAGTGTGTTGTGTGCCACACTTATAAACAGGAGGCTGCAGGGCATATAGGATGTTATCTTCCCTTTTTATCTTAAATCGTGCGATATAAGGATTCATTTTCATGGAAAAAAAGTTATGTTTTCAACGATGCCTAAGAAGGCTAGAGTCGCCTAGAATGGCAAGTCCATGGTTGATGAGACTACTTCTATTTTAATATATAATTATCCATAGCAGCCTTGTCGGCTCGCCCTACCGTATTCCGTATATATATATATATATATGTTTTTTGGGCATGTTTTCTCACGTATGTTATTCACATGATTTAGCAGTTTATTGACAGATGTTATGCATGACCTACCCCTATTTCATGTTTATATCTTAGACGTATGCTTAGGAGTGTTCGACGGGTAGGACTCGAGCACTCGTCATGGACCATCGGTTTAGGTCGTGATAAACGTGGTATCAGAGCAGTTCCATACTAGGGTTGTCTATAGACCGTGTCTAGTAAAGTCTTGTTTATGAGTGTATTATGCACCACACTTATAAACAGGAGGCTGCAGGACATATAGGATGTTATCTTCCCTTCTTATCTTAAATCGTGCGATATAAGGATTCATTTTCATGGAAAACAAGTTATGTTTTCAGCGATGCCTAAGAATGCTAGAGTCGCCTAGAAGGGCAAGTCCATGGTTGATGAGACTACGAGTCAAGCGCCATGAGTTACCAGGGCTCAGGGAGAGTCTCAAAGTGAGACTCTATCTCAGACTTCACATACCCTGCCCCGTCATGGACCATCGGCATGGGTCGTGATAAAAGTGGTATCAGAGTAGTTCCGTCCTAGGGTTGTCTACAGACCGTGTCTAGTAGAGTCTTGTTTATGAGTGTGTTGTGCACCACACTTATAAACAAGAGGCTGCAGGACATATATGATGTTATCTTACCTTCTTATCTTAGATCATATGATATAAGGATTCATTTTTATGAAAAAACAGTTATGTTTGTAGCGATGCTTAAGAAGGCTACAGCCGCCCAGAAGGGCAATTCGTGGTTGATGAGACTATGGGTCGAGCGCCACGAGTTACCAGGGCTCGGGGAGAGTCTCAGAGTGAGACTCCATCTCAGACTTCACATACCCCGCCCCATCATGGCCCATGGTTTGGGTCATGAAAAAAGTTATATCAGAGCAGTTCCGTTCTAGGGTTGTCTACAGACCATGTCTAGTGGAGTCTTGTTTATGAGTATGTTGTGCACCACACTTATAAACAGGAGGTTGCAGGACATATAGGATCTTATCTTCCCTTCTTATCTTAGATTGTGCGATATAAGGATTCATTTTCATGGAAAAAAAGTTATGTTTTTGGCGATGCCTAAAAAGGCTACAGCCGCCTAGAAGGGAAAGTCTGTGGTTGATGAGACTACGAGTCGAGCGCCACGAGTTACCAGGGCTCGGGGAGAGTCTCAAAGTAAGACTCCATCTCCGACTTCACATACCCCGCCCCCTCCAGAGGAGATTCGAGGGGCACCAGCTCTAGCGCCCGCCCCAGTACCCCCATCTCCTCAGCCAGATGCACCGAGTCAGGAGATGAGAGATGTTATTCAAATATTTAATCAATTAGTGGTAGCACAGGCTTGGCGCCTTGAGGTAGGTATTGGTCATGCAGATAGGGGCATCAGTGCAAGGGTTCATGATTTAATTAATATGGACCCTCCGGTATTCATTGGAGCAGATCCAAACGAGGACTCTCAGGTATTTATCGATAGGATGCAGAGGACTTTGAGGGTATTAAAGGCCACTGCGACTGAGTTAGTTGAGCTAGCTTCCTATAGACTTCGGGATGTTGCAGTTAATTGGTATGAGTCTTGGGAGTTGTCCAGAGGTGTGGATGCCCTTCTAGCAGTATGAGAGGAGTTACAGAGGCTTTTCTTCGTCATTATTTTCCACCAGAGCTTAGATAAGCCAGAGTTGATATGTTCTTGACCTTTCGGCAGGGTAATACGAGTGTTCTGAAGTACAACCTTCAGTCTGATTCTTTGGCGAGGTATGCTCCCACTATTGTAGCTAAGATGGAGGACCGGGTTCTCCAGTTCGTGATGGGGTTGGAGCCGCACCTGCTTAATGACGGTATGTCAGTCTCACTTTAGCAGTCATGTATATTTCTCGTATTCAGGCATACGCTCAGGGTGTAGAGGATCGTAAGAAGAAGTAGAGGGATGATCGTGAGCATGATAGGGGCCAGAGTAAGAGAGCGAGATCTTCAGGTTCTTCTGGTGAGTTTCGAGGTGGTCATAGATAGCAGTACCTGAGGTATCCAGCCCAGCCATCGGCTAGTGCACCCCCTCAGTTTTCCGATAGGAGATTCGATCGTTCTACATATTCAGGGCCCCATTTAGAGCTTTAAGGACTTTAGTTCTCAGTATAGGGGTGAGTCAAGTCAGATGCGGTTGCTCTTGCCGCGATGTACTTAGTGTGATAAGCAGCATGCCGGGAAGTGCCTTGTGGGGTTGGATGTTTGTTATACTTGTGGTTATCCAGGCCATGTTATGAGAGATTGTCCTATGAGAGGTGGTGCAGGTATAGTTCAGCCAGCGGGAATCTGTAGTCGGTTCATCATCATCAGTACGTCCCCCTCCCCTCCCCGGGCAAGGTTCACAGGCACTAGTCGATTGTAGTAGAGGCAAAAGTGGATCATCTAGCTCGAGCGTTCCTCAGAACCGCATTTATGCATTAGCAGGTCGATAGTATCAGGAGTCGTCACCTGATGTTGTTACATGTATATTATCAGTCTCCTCATATGATGTATATGCATTGATTGATTCAGGTTCCACTTTATCGTACATCACTCTGTTGGTTGCTGGTAAGTTTGGGATAAAACCTAAGTTGATTGAACCTTTTGAGGTGTCTACACCTGTTGGGGATCCAGTGATAGCTAGACAGGTATATAGACATTATATAGTAGTAGCTCATAGTCGTTCCACAGTAGCAAACCTAATTGAGTTAGATATGGTAGAATTTGATGTTATAATGGGTATGGATTGGTTGGCTTCTTGTTATGCTAACATTGATTGTAGATCAAAAATGGTTTGGTTCCAATTTCCTGAGGAGCCAGTTCTATAGTGGAAAGGTAATACTGCATCGCCGAGAGGTAGGTTTATTTCCTATCTCAATGCAAGGAAGATGATCAGAAAGAGCTATATTTATCATTTAGTTCGGGTACAGGATGTGAAAGCAGAGTCAACGACCCTTCAGTCTATCGCGGTGGTTAATGAGTTTCCCGATGAGCTTCCAAGCCTTCCACCAGAGCAGGAGATTGAGTTTGATATTGATATATTACCAGATACTCAGCCGGCATCTATTTCTCCTTATAGGATGGCACCTGTAGAGCTGAGAGAGTTGAAAGAACAACTAAGGGATTTGCTTAAAAAAGGCTTTATCAGACCCAATACATCACCGTGGGAAGAACATGTGTTATTTGTGAGAAAGAAAGATGGTTCCTTGCGGATGTGTATTGATTACAGGCAGTTGAATAAGGCGACGATCAAGAATAAGTATCCGCTTCCAAGGATTGATGATTTATTTGATCAGTTACAGGGCGCCAAGTGTTTCTCGAAGATAAACTTGAGGTTTGGGTACTGTGAGCATCTAACGTTTTACTATATTTGAATTTTTCATCACTTTTTAGTATGTAAATATATTTTAAGTTTAATTTACATATTTTAGCTGTTATTTCACATTTATAGGTTTTAATTAAGAAAATAAAAAATCACAAAAAGTTATTTTTAGAAGTACATATTTTGTTTTTGTTTATAAAAAGAAAATTCACAAAATGATTTCTTTTAAACTTTGTAGTATTAAATTAGCTAGTGATTTTGTAATTCTTCTTTAATGACTTTATTTATATGTTCTTGATTTTAAAATATTTAGCTAGTATTTTTATTTTTATGCTCTTAAAGTAAAAGAAAAAATAAAATCAAAGCAAGAGCCAATCAGAAATGGCCTAAGTTGTAAAGATTCTTTTTAACCAATTTTGTCTTTTTCCAAATACACAAAATGAGCACCTGCACCATATTTTGTTTTATTTGAAAGTTCATCACGCACTTAGCATTTAGGCTTAGTCCACACACCAACAAAAGATTCTCTATCCAATTGCACACACTCCTCAGGTGACCAAGCTTTACTTGCTCCCCAATTATCTTACCCACTATAAAAAGACACCAATAAACCGGGGGGGGGGACAGGGGTAAAAAAACGGAGGCAGAGAAAACTTGCTTCTGCATTTCAAGCTTCATAGCAAAAAACTCAGAAGCTTTAACCATGAAAAACCCATGAGAACTTCCATGTTCTCCATAAAAAAAAATCAGCCACCATCCTCCGTTAAAACCATGTAAAAAGCTCCTTGAAACTCCATAAAAATTCCATAGAAAAGCTGCTCAAAAACGACCTCCAAAGCCACCCCATTTCAGTTCCAAAAATGAGCTGAGAACTGTCCATAAACCAACTCCAAACCACCCCCAAATCATCTCCAAAACGCTGCCAAAAACCCAGCAGTTTTCTCCAAAAAACGACCTCAAATCTCAGCCTAAAACCAGTCCAAAAGTCACTGTGACAGCAGCTCTTTTGTACAAAAATCAGCAGCAAAACCATCTCTAACAAACACCTTAAACCATTGTGAAACAGCTGCGAAAAAATAGTGAAAGCAGCATCTGTAAAACAGCCATGAAAGCGGCCCAAACTACCCGAAAAATGCAGCCATAAACTTTCAAAAACACCATAAAAACATTGCCATGTGAACCCATAAAACCCAGCTTCCACAAATGCCTCAAAACAGCTTGTTTCCACCATTGTTGCAGCTTGTTTGGAGTTCGAAATTGAGAGGTACGTTTGAGTCAGAAGTTTTCCAGTCGAGGTTTTGTTCGCGGTTTCGGTTCCGGGTCCGGTGCTTTTGTCGGGTTGCGGTTTTCCTCTTCATTTTGTACATTGCTCAAGATTGATGAATCAGTTTTTGGAAGGAAAATTCTCAAAGGTGCATTTCAATTACATCATGCGTATTTAATCCACTGAATATCTTATGCTTTGTTGTTTGATTGTTTGTCGAGCTAATGAATTACTTCTGTTTATTTAAGCTTTCAAATGCATATTTGGATGTGTTTACCTTATACTCGTAGAATTTTGCTTTAAATGCTAATGTTAAATATTTATTGGCTTTAATGACAGATATTGGATTGCTTTTCTTACTTTGGCAATTGAAGTTTGCTGAAAATCTAGCAATTAATTTAGCCTTAGCAGTCCATTTGGGAGATCTTTAGATAATAAAATTGGGCCGTTAAGATTAATAACCAATGAGTGGGTCATCTTACTGTTTGCTTAGCTTTCATTTCATTAGCTGTTGAGTTTTTCTTATTGGTTTCTTGTTTTAATTAGAAAACTTATTAATTTACATGTTAAAAAATATTGTGTTGGGTTTAATTAGACTTAGAGGAGGAAGATTTGGGCAGATGGGTTTTGAAATTAAAAAAAAAAAGTAGAAAGTGGATTTGGAATTTTTCTTTTTGGGCTACATTAAGTTGAACCATGTCAGGCCCAATTGATAAGAGCTATAGATAGCCCAATCTTAGTAAATGCATTTAACTGGCCCATTTACACCTTCTCCACGAATTCATTCCATAACTTTTGAGCCTCACAACAATCTCAGATTCAGAGAAAAATAATTCAAGAACATCGTAGCTTACTTTAGGGATTAATAAATTATCGTGACTATGGGTACGGTTCTCGTGGCATAGTCACGATACGTAACTCTAAATTCAAGTGCGCGTTTCATGCGACTTGACCCTAGCTTCAAATAATAAAATAAACATGTTGTAAATTGCATGTGCTTTTCACGTGGCACAATTTGCAATGTGTACCAGAAAGACAAGTGTACGATATCGTAACTTGTTCAAAAAATAATTTCATAAATACTAAAAGCAGTTAAAATAAATTAAAAGCGGTAAATGCACAATAGGTTTAAAACATATAATAAATCAGATAATTATGCCAATTATTAATAGTTGAGCGACCGTGCTAAAATTACAAAATTCGGCAATGCCTCACACATTCTCCCGGGTTAACAGAATTTCTTAACCGATTTTCTGTATTCGCGGACCAAAAATAGAGTCAATTTCCTCGATTTGAGATTTCAAAATAAACTGATAACTTGGGACACCATAATAATTATTCCAAGTGGCGACTCTGAATTAAATAAATAATCTCATTTCAAATAATGTCACTTTAATTGAAAAAATCCCATATCCCTCGGGAAAAAAAGGTGTGACAGCTCTGGCGACTCTGCTAGGGATCGAACCCAGAATCTCTGGTTCAGGGTTAACTGTTATTCTTGGCTTTCTTGTGATTATTTGATATTAGTTGTTTGAGCCTAATGTGCTAAATGCCGCTTTTTACCGCTTTGATATTGTTTGAACTGTATATAAAATTGTTACGAAACTCTTATTCTCTCAGAATCTTCTAAATCTTATGGGAAGCGCACGCTGACGTGGCTTCTTTTCTGTTAGTGTCATACCTTAATTTAGAATGAGGATCAGATCAGTTACAAAGCCGGATGTCCTTTTGGTTCCCGGTACGTTGCCTCCCTCGGCTCGAGTTGTCCGCTTGGGTAAGCCAAGTCTAGAACAACACACCCCAGGATTCAAACCTAGAATAACATAGCCTCATGTCGGATCCCTAGTCGGAACGTTTGTTTGCATCACGTGCATTTGACTTTGGGGACTCAACACAGGGGTTGGGTCCGTCTAGGACAAGTATACCCAATATAAAAAGGCTATCCGATGCATTTTACGTGCTATTTGTGCATTTATTTATTTCGGCTTGCATGTTGACCCACTTCTAGAATAGGGAAAGAAAATCAAGAAAAAACAAGAGTGAGGCAGGAGAGAAAAAATTTACCCGGTTCTGAAAAATTCAGGTATTTGAAAAATTCCGAAACTCTATCAAAATTTTGAAAAAAAGAGAAAGAAAAGTTATTTCAAAATGAGTCAATGTTTTCAAAAGTTATATTTTCCTGTTGTGTCAAAACTGGCCGAACTACGCGGGTCTGATTCTCGTCGGATATGAGATACGCAGGCAAACCTCATCGGTTTCGGCCCCCAATTTTCAAAAATTTAAAAATATTTTACTTTAATTCCTTCTTTATAAGTCTTTTCTTAGAAAATCCCAAATAAAACAATTAAAACCAAAAATATTTTGTTTCTTTTTAGAAGTCTTTCATTCGAAAAAGAAAATCAAATCAAAATTCGAAAATATTTTTTTTCCTTCTTTAGAAGTCTTTCTCCAAAAAAAAATCGAAATTCAGAAAAAAAATATTTTCTTTCTTCTTTAGAAGTCTTTCTTTTCATAAATTTTCAAAAAAAATAAAATACAAACAAATCAAAATTCAAAATATTTTCTGTTTTAGAAGCTTTCATGGTTCGATTTTTAGAAAAAGAAAAAAAAGAGTTAGTTTATTTAGTTCATTTCTGATCTTCCCAAACTACGCAAGATCTGATTCATGTTCCCACATGATAGGCAGACAACCCACATCAGGTTCGATCGAATGATTTTGAAAAAAGAAAAGAAAAAAAAGAGTGACAAAAGAAGAAAAAAAAGAAAAAAAAAGAATTAAAAGAAAAGGAAAAAAGAGAGTGTTCATACTAACATGCTTCTTGTTTTGAAATAAAAGCAAGTTAAATGTGGTCGGTTTGTTGGTTTTCAATGGCGAGTCACGAAAATAATCCAGGATCCCTCAAAAATAAAAATATATTCTCAACCGAAGGAACAAGTGTAACGACCCGACCGGTCGTTTTGAGATCTAGCGCATCGTTCTGAGGCTTTAGGCCTTGAGTAACTTCACTTCAGGTATTATGACTTGTACATATGATCGGAATTGAATTTCGGGATGTTCGAAGTTGATTTGGAAAAACAATTCTAATTTCGGAAGCTCTAAGTTGGAGGAATTGACTAAAGTTTGACTTTTGGGTAAACGACCTCGGAATAGGGATTTGAAGGTTCCAACAGGTTTGTATGATGATTTTGGACTTGGGCGTATGTTCGGATCGAGTTTTGGATGACCCGGGAGCGTTCGGCGCCTATTGTGGAAAGTTGGCATTTTGAAAGAATTTCATAAATTTGGTTTGAAGTGTATTTTAATATTATTGATGTCTGTTTGGAATTCCGAGCCCGGGAATAGCTCCGTATGGTGATTATCGTCTTAGGAGCGCGTCCGGATGTGGATTTGGAGGTCCGTAGGTCATTTTGGGATCATTTGGCGAAAGTTGGAGGCTTTTGAAAGTTTGACCGGCAGTGGACTTTTTGATATCAGGGTCGAATTTCGATTTCGAAAGTTGGAGTAGGTCCGTAATGTCAAATGTGACTTGTGTGCAAAATTTGAGGTCAATCGTACGTGATTTGATAGGTTTCGACATCGGATGTAGAAGTTAGAAGTTCAATAGTTTATTAGGCTTGAATCGATGCGTAATTCTTAGTTTTGATGTTATTTGGTATGATTTGAGGCCTCGATCAAGTCCGTTTTATGTTATGGAGTGGGTCGGTGTGATTGGACGGGGTCTCGGGGGCCTCAGGTGTGTTTCGGATGTGTTTGGGTTGTATCGTGCTCTTATTTGATGTTTCAACGTCGTTTCTTTGGGCATAAAGGGTACCAAAATGAGAAAATGACCCTTGATTTGTGATTGGATTGAACCATTAGATCTGTATCGTAATTACGGAGCCATAGCAACAAGAATAGTCGAATTCCGATGTCGTATGAGAGAGTTATGCCCATTTTCGTGTCGGGAAAGAATGTTGGTTTCTGGTGCGGATTTTGTTCTTTGCGAACACGAGGGAGGTCCCGCGAAAGCGAAGAAGGAGATTTGGGTTGACCGGCCAATGCGAAGAATTGCTCTTCGCGAACGCGAAGAAGAAAATCGTCTGGTAAGTGTTTTAAACCAAGAATTTTAGTATTTTGGGCATATCTTGAGTTCTAGAGCTCCGTTTGATGTGATTTTCACGGCGTTGTTCACGTATAAACAAGGGGGTAAATATATTACCTTTATTTTGATGTTTTTCCATGATTATTTCCGTTGGTTATTATTTTTAACCGTTTTTGGATTGTAGAAATTGAGATTTTGAGCCCCAAAGTTGAGAAAAGATAAATCCTTGATTTAAGGGTCGATTCATGGATGCAATTGGATGATTTTATGGATATATACCATATGCGTTATGGGTAATATTTACTTTTAAAAGTTTTCGGAATTCGGGCATGTGGGCTTGAGGGTCAATTTATTGACTTTTCGAGCGGAGTTGGAAATTATTATAAATTGATTTATTATGAGTATTAGAGTATATTGTTATTGGTTTGCACATTGTTTGACTAGTTTTGGAGCGACGGGTATCGATTTGAGGTGTTAGAGTGGCGTTGGAGCCGGTTATGGAACTTCAGAGCGAGGTAATTCTCCTGTCTAACTCTGTGAGGGGGAAATTACCCCTAGGTGTTGTATGTGATGTGTGCTACTTGTTGTGGGGGCTACGTACGCGCGAGGTGACGAGAGCCCATACATAGCTACATTCATGTTACCGTCCGAGTAGGCTTAGGTTCACATCATGCTATAACTGTGCTATTTGAGCAGTCTCTCACTTATTAAATTCCTCTGTTTTAGATTTCTACTTGAGACTAGACTCGCTATTGTAGAGACTTCACGAGTTCATGACTAGTCATCGAATAATTTCACTCCTCTTATGACATGTTTTCGTGATATATATGTTTCATAGAAAGGTATTTATTAAAGAAAATATAACTCACACGTTTATTCGTGAGTGGGGCCAAGGACCCGTCAAAGCCTCTTATTCTAATGGGATCGGGCCGTTCGCCTCGTCAGGATTTATGTACGATACTCTTGTGGGATCGGGACATTTGCCTCGGCAGGATTTATGTACCATACTCTCATGGGAGCGGGCCGTTCGCCTCGACAGGTTAATAGATGCATCTATGGTTCGTGCCGTTCGACCCTCGGCAGTGCAGATATTAAATATTTATGTTGGATCGGACCGTACGCCTCAACATTTTCTATAACACATCCTTATGGAATCGTGCGTAATATTTGGCAAGAAGATAGTGTATCTGTGAGTTTTTCCTAATTTGAATTATGACAATCTATTTGATGAGATCCGCTATATCTATATATAGGCTCCTATTAAGGAGGGAATTTCTAATGGAGAAGTTGAGTTCATCGAAAAGAGGAGAATTTGTACCACGTGTTTTATATTTGTTTATTTTATTTATTTACTTTGCCTCGTATTTATTTACCTCTTTAGTGTACCTGGTATTATTGGACTACTAGTGAGTATCGATGTCGACCCCTCATCACTATACCTCCGGGGTTAGGCTAGATACTTACTGGGTATACGTGGATTTAGGTACTCATACTACACTTGCTGCATATTTTTGCGCAGGTACATATATGTCTGAAGGCCTTGTGAGAGCAGAAGCGTGTATACACACGTGGACTTTGGTGAGTTGCATTCCATATGTCGACCTGTAACCAACAGAGTCTCCTTCAGAGTATTTATATTTTTCCTGTCCAATTTGTATTTCAGATAGATGTTGTATTTTATTTTACATTCCTAGTTGATGCTCATGCACTTGGGACACCGGGTTTTGGGGTGACTATGGGTTGTTCTGTAGTGAAATTGGTAAAAATATTATTATTTACTCTGTAAATTCTACATTTTACTATTTAATTGAAGGAAATATGATTTCAAAAATATTAAAAAAATGAGATTCAAATTAAGTATTTATTGTTGGCTTGCCTGACAGTGGTGTCCGGTGCCATCACGACCTTTAATGGACTTTTGGGTCGTGACAACATGGTATTAGAGCACTAGGTTCACTTAGGTCTCATGAGTCATGAGCAAGTCTAGTAGAGTCGTGCGGATCGGTACGGAGACGTCTGTACTTATCTTCGAGAGGCTACAAGAATCTTCCCTTCTTGATTCCTCATCGTGCGATTTGATTCCTTTGAGGCTTATGCCTTTATTTACTTCCTACTCAATCTTATGTGACATGAAGTGCTTGTTATCAATTGGGAATCGAGGAATTGTAATGGTACTTCAGATGTGGTGCAGGATGTTTCTTCCTGCATATTCGATTGGGCTATTGTCATCGCCTTGTGGAAGGATGTTCTGTCGTTTTAGCTCAGTATCAGTATTGCCTATGGTTTTGAAATTTGGCACTGATTGTTATGATGATTCGTGTGTTGCTATCGCACAGTGTTGGTATAATGGTAGGGTGCTTATTTGTGGATCGCGGTAGTGAATGACTTGAAAGGTGGATTTCTCAGCACATGATTTAGAGGTTCAACTTTTATTTCCAGCAAAGGAAAGGCAATCAGACTATGAGTGTTCAGGTTTGGGTTGATGGAGTAACGAGATTTGATATTTTCGAACGTGGTGGAATTTTCATCTATGATGTAGTGTCGCTGTCCTTATTTGAAGTATTACGGTTCGCCGATGTTATGGCCTCCTTGATTCGCCTACAGGACAGGGTGCTGTGAAATGGTGCCTGAGAAGCAGTTGTCGGAGATCGGGGTATGTAGCGGTTTCGGGATCGAATCGGTGTTTCTAACATTGATGGCTCAAGAAAGATGATCTTCAAGAAGGCTTAGAGTTGGTAGCAATTGGTCAGATCAGGTGCTGCAGAGATGGATTATGCTTTGAGGCAGTATTTGGGGCGGCGAAGGATGAGGAAGGACGTGGCAGAAGGAGTCTCATGGTGGTTGAATCACTAATAGGTTAAGTATGAAAAGCAGAAGTCGAGCAGTTGCTTAAAGTAGAGGGTTTAACCAAAGTGGGAGAGTGACAGAGTAACATATGGGTTATGTGGTAGGATAGCCACATGCCTTGAGGAAAGTTTGGAGCCATTTGGGAATTCATGGTGGACAATGACTAGGTCCACGGATTTTATTTGGATGCAACATAACTTCGAGTTTGGAATACATTGTTGAACTTTTAGCGGATGTTAATGGAGAAGAAGGAATCTTGGTGGGTTCCAAGGTTATGTAATTGTAGATTCAAGCTAAGTGGAGGAGCCCCACCGCCTACGATTAGACTGTGTGGTTGTCTACTTATGCGGTTTCTGATTATCGGTGTATTGGTGGGTTATTACGACTAAGGAAAGAAAACATCAGTGGTAATTTGAGCAAAGGATTTGAGGAATGTGTGCTATCTTTGGCCTTATCAGTTCATGTTCAGGTTTAGGGAAGACTTAAAGTCTATGCTTCATGTGGATGTGATGTATAAGGAAAGGAATTTAGCCGGTTGCTTCTTTGAGAGGGTGTTCATGTGCTAGCAGGGCCTTGGAGTTTGATTATATTCGGGAATAAGTCAAAGTGGGTGACTCTCAATAATGGTCCTAGTAGGTTCAAAAATAAAGTGTGGTGCCTAAGGATTTCGAGTCCGTGGTATGGTTAAGTATCGAGCTTTTCCAGTGGATTATGAAAGGGGCTTGGAGTGTTCTATGTTATCATTGGTCTGCGGCGTAGCATTGGAGGAATGGGAGAAAATAACTTTGGATTCGTAGAGAAATTATCAGAATGGGTGTACCAGTCTAAGATGCGAATGTGTGCACAGGGAGGGTATGAGATGGTTCGTGGGTTTTGAGACAATGTGGTCTCGTGAATTGGGTCGCTCAGGATGAGTGCAGATTGAGTTCATTATATTTTGAATGGAGCTATTATTATTCCTGAGGCAAGTCCAGAGTAAATTAGAAGAAATTAGTTCGGGTAGTAGTGGTTGAATTGGCATGATGGTGGCAATGATCAGTTCTTTTAGCGTGTTAAGTTATACATGTGATTTGTGGCGGTACGTGCGAGACTTGACGGCCTCCGTAATTTGATTTATTTGGAGGCATTTGATTATTATATCCTGTTATGGGTAGATGGATCCCGAAAGAGTTATGGTGGTTTAGACCACAACTTGAGGTTTGTATTTTCTGTGATTATGGGAATTCAGTCGCGTGTTGCAATGGTTCTCCTGAAATAAGTTAAGTGAAAGGTTTCTATATGATGAAGTGTTTATTCTATTAGTGGTTCCGAAGTTTTGATGAAATTCTTATGCTCTTGCGTAGTGTCATGTTAGGTTCAGTGAGCGGCATGGGAATTGGAAGTTGACGATCAAAGTTACGGTTCGGTGTTGGCAAGAATGTCACAAGCTCGAATGAGCAGGAAAGAATTCAGATGTTTAGAGTAAGCTGGTATTTTCTTTAGCATCGCCTGAGAACGATGTCCTATGTAAGAGGTTTTGTGTACTGATTTGCGGATTCTCAATTTTCTTTATAGCATTAGTATGGCTGGTGGTATGGATGTGCAGACTTTGCTACCTGGTACGGAGGGTCGTGGGAGCCTATCCCACAGGAAGATTGTATAAGTGTGACATGTAGTCACTTGATTGATTAAAGATTGAAGCCAAGTATGGAGATTGTGGTACTGTCGCTAATTTGAGAATTTATGCCTGAAGGGCGCTTTATGGATTTGGCTGCGAACTATGGATGTTTGTTCTGGATTGGACTGCTGTTCTTGTGTGTCATGGGAAAAAAGGGTTAGTGTGGATCCTTGAAAGGTTATTAGCCTAGTGCGGTACGGTCAGAATTGGCTTGAGGTCCGTGGGTGGATCTAAATATGAATGCAGGCTCTATATCAGGCCGAATATGTTCATTTCAGCTTAGTGTTGTTTACGGAGGAATCTTCGGGCCTTGGATCTTATTTCTATCGTCAGCCATTCCGTGTAATCTCTATTGTGCCATGTAGGTTCTGAGGCCATTTGATTATTCACACTCGTATTGAGATCCCGTGTAATTTGTGGTGTTGTCAGAGCAGGATGGCTCTCGAGATACAGGTCATTTATTGCACCTTAGTTGTGCTTGAGTTTCATAGCATATGACGCTATCCGTCTCCCCATGATTTGTGTTATGCACTTCGCGTGCTTGTGGTTGATATTCAGGTATTTTTCAGGTATGGGCATTTTAGCTCGGTAAGTATTTCCTTATGGATTATTATGTGTGGATCGAGTGCCACGCCGCCACGGGTATGTTGTTTAGATCGGGTGGCACGCCGCCACAGGTATCATGGTTGGATCGGGTTGCACACCGCAACGCTATCATGTGTGGATCGGGTTGCATGCCGCAACAATGTGATGTTGAGTACAGTTCCCTATACCTAATCTTGTGTGTTTTGTTTCTCATTGTATGAGGAAGGTTCATAACATCTTTTCGGTTATTTAATTAGTCACATGGGTTGAGTAGTTATTTCAAGAGTTCATTTTCCTTATGTATCACATTCGAGTTTGTGGCTTGTTGGCACACTGTGGCATCATATGAGACTTTTGGCAGTGTCTGAGGTGGCTTATTGCCTGAGCAACTTGTACTGGGTGAAACGATATTTTTAGACCTAGGACCAATGCGATCGAATTTATATGCGGCATATTTGAGAGCAAATATCATTATTTGGTTCATAATAAAGTTATGGTTCTTATCAGGAGGAGAGACTCAATGATTTGTTGACTCGGTAGTTGGTTATGAATTTCTACACATCTCTTCCGTCATGGCAGTATTGCAAGAGTTGGAACAAGACTTATATGTGTCATTGGGTGTGTTGTGGGCATCCGATTCGTGGAATTGTGGCTATTATTGTCAGAGGGTGTTATTATGGTTAGGTGCATTATGCAGTGCATGCTGTGAATTCAGAACAGGTATACAATCATGTATTGGTATATCGTATAGTGATGGATACATTGTTCGTATTTTGGAAACAAACATGGTAGAGAATTTCAGATGTTGGAATTTGTCTCTAAGTCTTATTTGACTTGATAAAAGGGAGGATTTTCAGGTTTGCTCGAGCTAATGTGTTCAACTGGGTTGTGGTAGCACGAGTAGGTACACGGGGTGTTAAACAATGATTTCGGACAACTCCAGAGCAGTTCTTAGCATGTTCGAGGACGAACGTATGTTTAAGTGAGAGAGAATGTAACGACCCGACCGGTTGTTTTGAGCTCTAGCACATCGTTCGGCGGTTTGAGGCCTTGAGTAACTTCACTTCAGGTATTATGACTTGTATATATGATCGAAATTTAATTTCGGGAAGTTCAAAGTTGATTTGAAAAGAAAATTCTAATTTCGGAAGCTCTAAGTTGGAGGATTTGACTAAAGTTTGACTTTTGCGTAAACGACCTCGGAATCGGGATTTGAAGGTTCCAACAGGTTCGTATGATGATCTTGTACTTGGGCGTATGTTCGGATTGGGTTTTGGATGCCCCGGGAGCGTTTCAGCGCCTATTGTGGAAAGTTGGCATTTTGGAAGAATTTCATAAATTTGGGTTGAAGTATATTTTAATATTATTGATGTCTGTTTGGAATTCCGAGCCCGGAAATCGCTCTGTATGGTGATTCTGGTCTTAGGAGCGCGTCCTGATGTGGATTTGGAGGTCCATAGGTCATTTTGGGGTCATTTGGCGAAAGAAGGAAGTTGGAGGCTTTTAGAAGTTTGACCGACAGTGGACTTTTTGATATGGGTCGGATTCTGACTTCGGAAGTTGAAGTAGGTCCGTAATGTCAAATGTGACTTGTGTGCAAACTTTGAGGTCAATCGGACGTGATTTGATAGGTTTCGACATCGGATGTAGAGGTTAGAAGTTCAATAGTTCGTTAGGCTTGAATCAATGCGCAATTCTTAGTTTTGATGTTATTTGGAATGATTTGAAGCCTCGATCAGGTCCGTTTTATGTTATGGAGTGGGTCGGTGTGATTGGACGGCGACCCAGGGCCACGGGTGTGTTTTGGATGTGTTTGGGTTGTATCATGCTCTTATTTGATGTTTCAACGTCGTTTCTTTGGGAATAAAGGGTAACATATTGAGAAAACGATCCTTGATTTGTTATTGGATTGAACCATTAGATCCGTATCATAATTACGGAGCCATAACAACAAGAATCGTCAAATTCTGATGTCATATGAGAGAGTTATGTCCATTTCCGTATCGGAAAAGATTGCTAGTTTCTGGTGCGGACTTTGTTCTTCGCGAACGCGAAGAAGGAGATTTGGGTTGACCGGCCAACGCGAAGAATTGCTCTTCACGAACGCGAAGGTTTTCCCGTGAACGCGAAGAAGAAAATCGCTTGGTTAGTGTTTTAAATCGAGAATTTTAGTATTTTGGACATATCTTGAATGACAAGAGTGGGTTGCTCTAGTGGTGAGCACCCTTCACTTCTAACCAAGAGGTTGTGAGTTCGAGTCACCCCAAGAGCAAGGTGGGGAGTTCTTGGAGGGAGGGAGCCGAGGGTCTATCGGAAACAGCCTCTCTACCCCAGGGTAGGGGTAAGGTCTGCGTACACACTACTCTCCCCAGACCCCACTAGTGAGATTATACTGAGTTGTTATTGTTGGGCATATCTTGAGTTCTAGAGCTCCATTTGAGGTGATTTCAGCGGCGTTGTTCACGTCTCAACAATGGGGTAAATATATGACCTTTATTTTGATGTTTCTCCATGATTCTTTCAATTGATTATTATTTTTATCCGTATTTGAATTGTAGAAATTGTGATTTTGAGCCCTAAAGTTGAGAAATGAAAAATCCTTTATTTGAGGGTCGATTCATAGATGAAATTGGATGATTTTTTGGATATAGACCATATGAGTTATGGTAATATTTATTTTTAAAAATTTTCGGAATCCGGGCATGTGGGCTCGAGGGTCGACTTTATTGACTTTTCGAGCGGAGTTGGAAATTGTTATAAATGGATTTATTATGAGTATTAGAGTATATTTTTATTGATTTGCACATTGTTTGACTAGTTTTGGAGCGACGGACATCGATTTGAGGTGTTAGAGTGGCGTTGGAGCCGGTTATGGAACTTCGGTGCGAGGTAAGTCTTCTGTCTAACTCTGTGAGGGGGAAATTACCCCTAGGTGTTGTATGTTGATGTGTGCTACTTGTTGTAGGGGCTACGTACGCGCGAGATGACGAAAGCCCGTACGTAGCTACATTCATGTTACTGTCCGGGTAGGCTTAGGTTCACATCATGCTATAGCTGTACTATTTGAGAAGTCTCTCGCTTATTAAATTCCTTTGTTTTACATTTCTACTTGAGACTAGACTTGCTATTATAAAGACTACATGAGTTCATGACTAGTCATCGAATAATTTCACTCCTCTTATGGCATGTTTCCGTGATATATATGTTTCATAGAAAGGTTTTTGTTAAAGAAAATACAACTCACACGTTTATTCGTGAGTGGGGCAAAGGACCCGTCAAAGCCTCTTATTCTAATGGGATCAGGCCGTTCGCCTCGGCAGAATTTATGTACCATACTCTTATGGGATCGGGCCGTTCGCCTCGACATAATTTATGTACCACACTCTTATGGGATCGGGCCGTTCGCCTCGGCAGGATTTATGTACCATACTCTCATGGGAGCGGGCCGTTCGCCTTGGCAGGTTAATAGATGCATCTATGGTTCATGCTGTTCGACCCTCGGCAGTGCATAGATTAAATATTTATGTTGGATCGGGTCGTACGCCTTGGCATTTCCTATAACACATCCTTATAGAATCATGCGTAATATTTGGCAAGAAGCCAGTGTATCTGTGAGTTTTTCCTGATTTGAATTATGACAATCTGTTTGATGAGATCCGCTATATCTATATATAGGCTCCTGTTAAGGAGGGAATTTCTAATGGAGATCTTGAGTTCATCGTAAAGAGGAGGAGAATTTTCACCACGTATTTTATACTTGTTTATTTCATTTATTTACTCTGCCTTGTATTTATTTAGCTCTTTACTGTACCTAATATTATTGGACTACTAGTGAGTATCGATGTCGACCCCTCAGCACTATTCTTCCGGGGTTAGGCTAGATACTTACCGGGTACACGTGGATTTATGTACTCATACTACACTTACTGCACATTTTTGTGCAGGTACATATATGTCTGGAGGCCTTGTGAGAGCAGAGGCGTGTATACACGCGTAGACTTAGGTGAGCTGGATTCCATATGTCGACCTGCAACCAGTAGAGTCTCCTTCAGAGTATTTATATTTTTTCTGTCCAATTTGTATTCTGTCCAATTTGTATTCCGGACAGATGCTGTATTTTATTTTACATTCCTAGTTGATGCTCATGCACCTGTGACACCGGGTTTTGGGATGACTATGCGTTGTTCTGTAGTGAAATTGGTAAAAATATTATTATTTACTCTCTAAATTCCATCTTTTACTATTTAATTGAAGGAAATATGATTTCATAAATATTAAAAAAATGAAATTCAAATTAAGTATTTATTGTTGGCTTGCTTGACAGTGGTGTCTAGCGCCATCACCACCTTTAATGGATATTTGGGTCGTGACAACAATAACCACTATTATTGATCCAACTAAGGTCACGAAAAGGCAAGTAGACAAGTAGGCGATAAAAATGGAGGCAAATGTTGGCTGACTTCTACCAGTTTTGAGCAACAGGATATGCTCTGCTTGGATAATCTGTGATGATAGGGAGATATGAGAATTCGTCCAAGTCCTTTGGCAAATTAGTTACTGTGAAAGATTCCTATGTTGTCAATCCTGATATCCGACAGGCAATATGGGGAACGGTTTGATCAAAAGTCAAAATTTGAGTGATGAATCCATAATAATAAAAATGGTTGAATGTCATAGTAATGCTGATGTGCAAATTTGTTTCTAAGATGTCGCTTAGCAACTGGAAAGTCACTCATCTTTTAGACAGGGAGGAGTCTTGGTAGCTTGTTTTGCCATCTTTTCTGTTATCTGGGTTATCTAGGGTTGTAAGCCAGATTTCAGTTTGTTTGTCTTGTCGTCAAATCCTCCCATATGTTATTCAATGAAATACAATTTGTCCTTTTGTGTCATTCTATGCTTAGTTCTTTCGCCGCTAGTTCTAGTGACATGAAATGCATACGTAATTTTTGGCCAGATCCTAGAAAACTGATTTAGTCTTGAACTGGATAACTGAAAAAAAAGATATTTTGAGGATGAATAAAGAGTTGAAACACTTTGGAATTAAGCTCGAGTAAAATTCACATGGAACTAGAATTGTCATACCCGTGGAGGTTAATGATCTTTACCTTCAAATCATTGTGAAAGTCGGGTTTGAGGAAGAATAAATTGAAGTTTGGTGGAAAGTTTGACATCATCGGATGGGAAGTGTCTTTCGACCATGACACACCAAGAAGACAGACATGTTCATCAATGTTGTGATCACGAAAGGATACTATGTTTGGCGTTCTCGAGGCTGGGAGGCCCTTTTTCTGCTATCCAAACACTTTATACCCTTCGTTACCCCTTTAGAGCTTGTGTTTTTTTCTTTGACCACCCTCTTTTGGAATCAAGTTTCGAGTTAAAAGTCCAAAACAATCAAGTGAAAATAAAAGAATAGTTAAAAGTTCATGCCCCCAGAAAATAAAAGCTGGGGTAACTTGTTTTGAAAACAAAAGAAAAAAAAGAAAAGAAGAAAAATAAAAGACAAAGAAGAGAAAAGAAAAAAAAAATAGTTAGGACAGATGTTTGAACTATGTTAGACGTGATTCCTTAAAAAAGAAGGATACGTAAGCAGCCTTACACGGTTCGGTCCAACCAAATAAGAATTCAAAAACATAATAATTCCAGTATATAAAACTGGGGCATGAGTTTGTTTTAGTTTTTTGAAAGAGTCGATTTGAAGAGTTGTAAGTATACAACACATCATATTGAGTCTACTTTGCGCCTTAATGTTGTCCTTTATTTCGAACTCTATCGAAAAAGCTTCCCAATAAGACCCCTCGATAAGCCTTCAAGAATGCCAAGAGAAGCATGCAACGAGCAACAGTTGTCACACGACATAGAAACATGGTCAAGTTGCTCCCACAAGAAAAACAAACGAACAAAAAAATAATTAGAAAGAAAAGGATAGATTCTTACTGGTGAAAACCTTGACAGACACTTTAAGGCGACGATAAGTAGAGATAAATAAATGAGAAAAACTTGTTGGTGAAAATCCCTTGGGGCACCACTAGTCGAAGGTGAGTTGTGAGTCTGGTGCAAATATTTGGCACAGAGATGCTCGGCTTGAAAGCTCGAAGGAATGACAAGACTAAAGGTTAGATTGATTTGAAAGATCAGGCCGCTAAGTCCAAAATGCATGTCATGATCATTAATGATAGCTGCCCAAAAACAAAATCCTTCTTTCCTTCCCGACAGGGGCATTTGCTCTTAATATTGTTTCTTCGCATTATTATGTCCTTTGCTTTGAGTCAGTCCTCATCAAAACAATCAAGAAAGGATTTTAAAATTTGCTACCAGCTTTTCAGTTGCACAAAGTAAATTATGGCCAGAACATTCAAGATAACAATGTCCAGGGAGTAATATGCACTCAGTTATTGCAATCAACATGTGTTGAGGATTCGTACAGTACGAAGGTTCCCTTAAAAGATACTTTCGTCGGCCTACTTGTCTAAAGCAAGCAAAGAAAATACTGTGAGGTTAATCAGGTATTCTCTGTAGCACTAAACAAGGACTATGAAGTCTGCACATCATGCACAAGGCAAATACCAGTTGCGATTCTCTCTGACAGACAAATTACTCCTAAAGAAAAAAGTCATTTAAGATATCAAAAAAGATTATCTAAGGAAAGAAATCTTTTTTTTAGACAAGGCTGATTAAGCCACAAAACACAAATGATACTGAGAGCGAAACAATCAGGGTTGATACACAAAACAAATCTCTCTTGAAAGCAACAACAAAGTCTCCCAGCAGTGTAGCCAACTACCAATACAGTCGGTCTTCCAGAAGCGAATGGGCACAAGGCCAAGCTGCCAAAGACATCAAGGCCACAAACCGACCACTACTTTTTGAAACTCACAAAAACTTTCTTTGTTTGAAACAGAAATAAAGCAGTGCAAGGAAAGTGGTTCAAAAAGAAAAGGAAAGAAGATGAAAAATGAAAAAAAGAAAGAAAGAAAAGAAATAGAAAAGAAGAGAAGAGCAAACAAAGGGAAGTTTCTCATATCTTTGCCTTTATTTGTTTTGCTAGTGTGCATAAAATCTTTCCATTTCTCTTCACATTTTTTCCTCCTAGGGTAATACATCCTAGTCTGATGGATTTTCCTCTCAATAAAAAATCTTAGTCTGATGAATCTTTCTCCTAAGATAAATAAATAAAATGCCCTAGTCTGATGAACTTTCTCCTAGGATCGAAGTCTTAGTCTTATGAATTTTACTCCTAAGATAAGAAAACCTAGTCTAATAAATTTTCTCCTAGGATAGAAATCTTAGTCTGATGAATCTTTCTCCTAAGATAACAAAAAAAAAAAATCTAGTCTGATGAACTTTCTCCTAAGATCGAAGTCATAGTCTTATGAATTTTACTCCTAAGATAAGAAAACCTTGTCTGGTGAGTTTTCTCCTAGGATAGAAATCTTAGTCTGAAAAATCTTTCTCCTAAGATAACAAAAAAAAAAAACCTAGTCTGATGAACTTTCTCCTGGGATCAAAGTCTTAGTCTGATGAATTTTCTCCTAAGATAGAAATCTTAGTCTGATGAATCTTTCTCCTAGGATAAACGTCTTAGTCTCATGAATCGGTCTCCAAAGATAACAAAAAAAAATAACTAGTCTGATGAATTTTCTCCTACGATAGAAATCTTAGTATGATGAAGTTTTCTCCTAAGATAAGAAAGCCTAGTCTGATAAATTTTTTCCCAGGATAGAAATCTTAGTCTGATGAATCTTTCTTCTAAGATTAAAAAAAAAAACCTAGTTTGATAAATTTTCTCCTAGGATAGAAATCTTAGTCTGATGAATCTTTCTCCTAGGATAAACGTCTTAGTCTCATGAATCGGTCTCCAAAGATAACAAAAAAAAATAACTAGTCTGATGAATTTTCTCCTACGATAGAAATCTTAGTATGATGAAGTTTTCTCCTAAGATAAGAAAGCCTAGTCTGATAAATTTTCTCCCAGGATATAAATCTTAGTCTGATGAATCTTTCTCCTAAGATAACAAAAATAAAAGAGATCTAGTCTGATGAACTTTCTCCTAGGATCGAAGTCTTAGTCTAATGAATTTTTCTCCTAAGATAAGAAAATCTAGTCTGATGAATTTTCTCATAGGATAATAAATCTTAGTCTGATGAATCTTTCTCCTAAGATAACAAAAATAAAAGAGATCTAGTCTGATGAACTTTCTCCTAGGATCGAAGTCTTAGTCTAATGAATTTTTCTCCTAAGATAAGAAAATCTAGTCTGATGAATTTTCTCATAGGATAATAAATCTTAGTCTGATGAATCTTTCTCCTAAGATAACAAAAATAAAAGAGATCTAGTCTGATGAACTTTCTCCTAGGATCGAAGTCTTAGTCTAATGAATTTTTCTCCTAAGATAAGAAAATCTAGTCTGATGAATTTTCTCATAGGATAATAAATCTTAGTCTGATGAATCTTTCTCCTAAGATAACAAAAATAAAAGAGATCTAGTCTGATGAACTTTCTCCTAGGATCGAAGTCTTAGTCTAATGAATTTTTCTCCTAAGATAAGAAAATCTAGTCTGATGAATTTTCTCATAGGATAATAAATCTTAGTCTGATGAATCTTTCTCCTAAGATAACAAAAATAAAAGAGATCTAGTCTGATGAACTTTCTCCTAGGATCGAAGTCTTAGTCTAATGAATTTTTCTCCTAAGATAAGAAAATCTAGTCTGATGAATTTTCTCATAGGATAATAAATCTTAGTCTGATGAATCTTTCTCCTAAGATAACAAAAATAAAAGAGATCTAGTCTGATGAACTTTCTCCTAGGATCGAAGTCTTAGTCTAATGAATTTTTCTCCTAAGATAAGAAAATCTAGTCTGATGAATTTTCTCATAGGATAATAAATCTTAGTCTGATGAATCTTTCTCCTAAGTAATAAAAAAAATCTAGGCTGATGAATCTTTCTCCTATGATAAACGTCTTAGTCTAATGAATCTTTCTCCTAAGATAAGAAACCTAGTCTGATGAATTTTCTCCTAGGATAATTAAAAATAAAAAAAAAGAAGTCTGGGTTTTTAAAAAAAAAGGTCATTTGTTTATGCCCTCAGAAAACAAGCGTTGGAGTAATTTGTTTAAAAGAATAATTTTCTCAAAAATAAAAAAAAAAACAAAAAAAATAAAAAAATCATCATGATCTTTTCAGGATAAACCATTCTCGACCTTTTATTGCTTTCAATAAAGAAGTAGTTTAGAATTTTGTTACAATAACTCACGAAATGTTCCTAGTAAAAACTGGGGCAGAAAAATTTTATTCATTTGTTTGTTTGGGTGTCTGAGCAGGTTTTACCTCGAGGCACAGACTTCGATATGACCAAAAGAAGAAGTCTCAATTTAGAAAAAAAGAAAAAAAAAGAAGTAAATCCAAAATGTAGAAGCAAATAAAAAGATGTGGATTGCTCAAGACATAACTGAAGTCACGAGCATTGCATTTTCCGTTTTGATCAGAAGAAGCCGTAGAAGAATGAACTAGCACCTGCATCTAGAAAGCATCAAGTTTCAGATCATAGTCTGCATAAAGAACCAGTCAAGACTCAAGATCAAGTTTTAAAAGACTTATAGATAGGAATCTTGTAGCTCATAGTTGATAGGTTTGTTTAGTTTCTTTTGATTTTGTTTTTGATGTAATAACAGGACCAAGGACCGGAGCCTCGACGGAACCTCACTCGACTCTCGAACTCATCATTCCATCATTCTCCTTGAGCTACACGCGACTTGATTCCCTTATGACCCGGGATATGTAGGCTGTCCAAAACCAGGACTCGGTTGCACCCTTTCCTTTATTTATTTTCCTTTTGAATAAATATTTAGTCAAAAATTAGTCACATGGCTCACCTTGTATTTGCCTGAAAACTGTTCATATTTCTAAGCAAAGAGGGGCAGCTGTGATCATCTAATTTTTGATTATATTTAAATTTTTTATCACTTTTTAGTATGTAAATATATTTTAAATTTAATCTACACATTTTAGCTCTTATTTCATATTTATAAGTTTTATTTAAGAAAATTAAAAATCACAAAAAGTTATTTTTAGAAGTACATATTTTGTTTTCGTTTGTAAAAAGAAAATTCACGAAAAGATTTCTTTTAAACTTTGTAGTATTAAATTAGCTAGTGATTTTGTAATTCTTCTTTAATGACTTTATTTATATGTTCTTGATTTTAAAATATTTAGCTAGTATTTTCATTTTTATGCTCTTAAAGTAAAANTTTAAATTTAATCTACACATTTTAGCTCTTATTTCATATTTATAAGTTTTATTTAAGAAAATTAAAAATCACAAAAAGTTATTTTTAGAAGTACATATTTTGTTTTCGTTTGTAAAAAGAAAATTCACGAAAAGATTTCTTTTAAACTTTGTAGTATTAAATTAGCTAGTGATTTTGTAATTCTTCTTTAATGACTTTATTTATATGTTCTTGATTTTAAAATATTTAGCTAGTATTTTCATTTTTATGCTCTTAAAAAAAAAAAAAAAAAATCAAAGCAAGGGCCAATCAAAAATGGTCAAGTTGCAAAGATTCTTTTTAACCAATTTTGTCCTTTTCCAAATACACAAAATGAGCACCTGCACCATATTTTATTTTTCTTGAACGTTCAGCACGCACTTAGCATTTAGGCTTATTCCACACACCTCAGAAGCTTTAAACATGAAAAACTCATGAAAACTTGCATCTTCTCCGTAAAATAAATGAAAAACTCATGAAAACTTGCATCTTCTCCATAAAATAAATCAGCCACCATCCTCCATTAAAACCATGTAAAAAGCTCCTTGAAACTCCATAAAAAGCTGCTCAAAAATGACCTCCAAAGCCACCCCATTTCAGCTCCAAAGACGAGCTGAGAACTGTCCATAAACCAGCTCCAAACCACCCCAAAATCATCTCCAAAATGCTGCCAAAAACTCAGCAGTTTTCTCCCAAAAACGACTTCAAATCTCAGCCTAAAACCAGTCCAAAAGTCCTTGTGACAGCAGCTCTTTTGCACAATAATCAGCAGCAAAACCATCTCCAACAGACATCTTAAACCATCGTGAAACAGCTGCGAAAGAATAGCGAAAGAAGCAGCTGCAAAACAGCCATGAAAGCGGCCCAAATTACCAGGAAAATGCAGCCATAAACTTTCCAAAACACCATAAAAATATTGCCATGTGAACCCATAAAACCCAGCTTCCGAAAGCGCCTCAAAACAGCTTGTTTCCACCATTGTTGCAGCTTGTTTGGAGTTCGAAATTGAGAGGTCCGTTTGAGTCAGAAGTTTTCCGGTCGAGGTTTTGTTCGCTGTTTCGGTTCCTGGTCCGGTGCTTTTGTTGGGTTGCGGATTTCCTCTTCATTTTGTACATTTCTCAAAATTGTTGAATCAGTTTTTGGAAGAAAAATTCTCAAAGGTGCATTTCAATTACATCATGCGTATTTAATCCACTGAATATCTTATGCTTTATTGTTTGATTGTTTGTCGAGCTAATGAATAGCTTATGTTTATTTAAGCTTTCAAATGCATATTTGGATTAGTTTACCTGATGCTCATGGAATTTTGCTTTAAATGCTAATGCTAAATGTTTATTGACTTTAATGACAGATATTGGGTTGTTTTTCTTACTTTGGTAATTGGGGTTGGCTGAAAATATGGCAATTAATTTAGCCTTAGCAGGCCATTTGGGAGATAGTTAGATAATAAAATTGGGCCATTAAGATTAATAACCAATGAGTGGGTCATCTTACTGTTTGCTTAGTTTTCATTTCATTAGCTGTTGAGTTTTTCTTAATGGTTTCTTGTTTTAATTAGAAAACTTATTAATTTACATGTTAAAAAATATTGTGTTGAGTTTAATTAGACTTAGTGGAGGAAGATTTGGGCAGATGGGTTTTAAAATTAAAACAAAAGTCAGAAAGTGGATTTGAGATATTTCTTTTTGGGTTCCATTAAGTTGAACCATGTCAGGCCCAATTTTAGTAAACGCATTTAACTAGCCCATTTACACCTTCTCCACGAATTCATTCCATAACTCTTGAGCCTCACAACAATCTCAGATTCAGAGAAAAATAATTCAAGAACATCGTAGCTTGCTTTAGGGATTAATAAATTATCGTGACTATGAGTACGGTTCCCGTGGCATAGTCACGATACATAACTCTAAATTCAAGTGCGCGTTTCACGCCACTTGACCCTAATTTCAAATAATAAAATAAATATATTGTAAATCGCATGTGCTTTTCACGTGGCACAATTTGCAATGTGTACCAAAAAGACAAGTGTACGATATCGTAACTTGTTCAAAAAATAATTTCATAAATACTAAAAGCAGTTAAAATAAATTAAAAGCGGTAAATGTACAATAGGTTTAAAACATATAATAAATCAGATAATTATGCCAATTATTAATAGTTGAGCGACAGTGCTAAAATCACGAAACTCGGGAATGCCTCACACATTCTCCCGGGTTAACAAAATTTTTTACCCGGTCTTCTGTGTTCGCGGACCAAAAATAGAGTCAATTTCCTCGATTTGGGATTTTAAAATAAGCTGATGACGTGGGACACCATAATAATTATTCCAAGTGGCGACTCTGAATTAAATAAATAATCTCATTTCGAATAATGTCACTTTAATTGAAAAATTCCCCTAACCCTCGAAAAAAGAAGGTGTGACAGGTACCATCAGGTAAGGGTTAAAGAGACTGATATTCCGAATACAATATTCAGGACCAGATTCGGACACTTTGAGTTTCGTGTTATGTCGTTCGGTTTGACCAATGCCCCAGCAGTATTCATGGACTTGATGAACCATTTGTTCAGACTCTTTCTAGATCTGTTAGTGATTTTATTTATAGATGATATTTTGGTTTATTACCGTTCAAAGGCTAAGCATGCAACTCATTTGTGTATTGTGCTCAGAGTTCTACAAAAAAAGAAGTTGTACGCAAAATTCTCTAAATGTGAATTCTGGTTGAATTCTGTAGCTTTCCTTGGGCATATTATTTCAGGTAAGGGTATCCGGGTTGATACACAAAAAATTGAGGAAGTGAAGACTTGGCCTAGACCCACGACACCGATGGAGGTTCGTAGCTTCCTGGGTTTGGCAGGTTATTACATGAGATTTGTAGAGGGCTTTGCTTATCTTTCAGCACCATTGACAAAGTTGACTCACAAGGCAACTAAGTTTCAGTGGATTGATGTTTGTGAGCACAATTTCCAGGCATTGAAGGATAGATTGACTTCAGTACCGGTTTTGACACTTCCAGAGGGAACCGATGGTTATGCTAGCTATTATGATGCTTCAGGCATTGGATTGGGTTGTGTATTGATGTAGCATGGTAAGGTTGTCGCTTATGCTTCTAGGCAACTAAGGAAGCATGAGAAGAATTACCCGACCCACAATTTAGAGTTAGACGCGGTGATTCATGCACTAGTGATGTGAAGGCACTATTTGTATGGCATACATGTTAATATATACACGGATCATAAGAGCCTTCAGTATATCTTCAAGAAAAAGGAATTGAATTTACGTCGGAGGCGATGGTTGGAGCTACTGAAAGACTGTGATGTTGATATTTTACACCATCCAGGGAAGACGCCCTCAGTCATATATCTTTGGGTAGCCTATCATATGTACAACCATAGAAGAGTGAGATAGCCCATGCGGTTCATCAACTAGCTAATCGTGCAGTTCAATTACTTGATTCGAGTGATACCAGAGTTACTATTTAGGACACGACAACATCCTCTTTAGTAACTGAAGTAAAGGAACGCCAGCATGAGGATCCTATGCTAGCTCATTATAGGGATACATCCCCTTAAAAGGATAAGACACCATTTGATATTACAGGAGA
This sequence comes from Nicotiana otophora, assembly GCA_000715115.1. Taxonomy (NCBI): domain Eukaryota; kingdom Viridiplantae; phylum Streptophyta; class Magnoliopsida; order Solanales; family Solanaceae; genus Nicotiana; species Nicotiana otophora. The sequence goes on from AWOL01S0098722.1 coordinate 32,492, forward strand.
TGGAGTCCTTAGATATCGAGGTCGATTATGTGTTCCTAATGTGGCAGGGCTGCACCGGCAGGTTATGGGAGAAACTCACTATTCTCGTTATTCTGTTCATCCAGGAGTGATGAAGATGTATCATAATATCAGGGAAATATACTGGTGGGACAAAATCAAGAAGGATATAGCAGAGTTTGTTGCTCAGTACCCTAATTATCAGCAGGTTAAGATTGAGCATCAGAAACCTGGTGGATTATTGCAGGCAATAAAGATTATGACTTGGAAATGGGAAGTAATTAATATGGATTTCATCATAGGATTACCTCGTGCCCAGCGTAAGTTCGATTCTATATGGGTGATTGTTGATAGACATACAAAATCAACCCATTTTCTTATTGTCAGGACTACGTATTCAGCAGAGGATTATGCAAGGATTTACATTAAGGAGATAGTACGACTTCATGGTATCCCTATAGTTGTTATCTCAGATAGAGGTGCTCAGTTTACAGCTAATTCTGGAGGTCCTTCCAAAAAGAATTGGGGACTCAGGTAAGTCTTAGTACAACATTTCATTCCCAGACAAACGGTCAGGTTGAGCGTACTATTCAGACACTTGAGGATTTGCTACGGGCTTGTGTGATAGAATTCAGGGGTAGCTGGGATGATCATCTTCCTCTTATTGAGTTCGCATCTAATAATAGTTATCATTCCATCATTCAGATGGCTCCATATGAAGTTCTTTACGGACGGAAGTGTAGCTCACCTATCGGATGGTTCAATGTTGGGGAAACTAAGTTAGTAGGACTAGAGTTGGTACAATAGGTAGTTGAGAAGATTAAGCTTATAAGGGAAAGGCTATTAGCAGCTCAGAGTCGTCAGAAGTCCTATGCAGATAATCGACGACGAGACTTGGAGTTTTAGGTAGACGACTGGGTATTCCTAAATGTATCACCGATGAAAGGTGTTATGAGATTCGATAAGAAAGGAAAGCTTATCCCTCGGTACATTGGACCTTATAATATTATACGTAGAGTAGGCCAAGTAGCATATGAGTTAGACTTTCCTTCCAACTTGGAGTCTATACATCCAGTCTTTTATGTGTCTATGCTCTGTAAGTGTATCGGAGATCCGTTTAGAGTCGTTCCAGTTGATGATGTTCAAGTCACAGAGCAACTATCATATGAGGAATATTCCATTCCGATACGAGATAGACTTGTCCGGAGATTGAGAACTAAGGACGTAGCTTCGGTTAAAGTACTTTGGAGAAACAAGAATGTGGAGAAGATGACTTGGGAAGCTGAAGAAGACATGAAGTCTAGGTATCCTCACTTGTTTCCACTTTCGGAGGAGGAATCGACTGAGACATCACAACCTTTAGGTGCGTATACGATACTGGATTCTTATGTTAGTTACTGTCGTTGGTCGTGTGAGGCCATTCGTGTTATTGATGATTGTGGCCCTGTGTGGCTTTGTATTGTTGGGTTTGCTACGTGACAGGTTGGTAGTAGTACCGGTACAGAGGAGACTCTGCCAATATTTCTATATATCTTTGGGAGTTTAACATTCGAGGACGAATGTTTCTAAGGGGGGAAGACTGTTACATCCTGTGCGTGCCAAGGTGACGTATAATGAATGTGAGACTTGTTAGTCATGATTTAAATGAGTCTAAAATCATAATATGACTATATATGATGTTTGGATATAAAATATATAGTTTGGGAAAAATCTAATTTAAGTTGCGGAAAATCCGACAAAAGATTTGCCTTGTAATGAAGCTTTTTGAGCAATATATTTCGTGTGTTATATGAGGTCTTCTTGGGATATAATTTACACCAAATTGAAGGTCTTCAAATGCAGTTTCCAACACTCTTAACCGTTCCAGAGACCATGACCAAATAAGACCTATAAACTTACCCTTAAGCTTTCAACAAGGGTTTCAAAAAGGATTAACATCTCAGGTACGAATTCAAGAGGCGATAACGTTAGAGCGATACCTACGATATAAGTATCATTATAGCGCCTCTCGTTTTCTTTGTAGTTTGAGTTTTGGAAGGTACTTCATAGTTAAAGAAACGCCTACTTTCTGTATTTAAGCTTTTAAATCTCAAGGAAGGTTGATAAATTCGTTTCCCAATAGTTAGGACTCACGGGACAGTGATCGGAAGCCGTGAGTTCGATTTATTCCACTTGTAGTGGATTGTTTTGTAGTACACTCATGTTGTCCTCTTGTGCTACCAATTTATGGAGTTTGGAAGGATGAAAGGCGTGGAGAAACGCCATATGTGGTAGGATAGTGGGCTGGTCGCGCGTCGTTGCAATTTTAGGCTAATTAATAACTTGTTCATTGGGTATGTTATGGTATATTTGGGCTTTTTGCTGTATTAAAGGTCCCTAATTGTAGTTAGGTTGTTTTTGAGTTACTGATTGTATTGTGTTGTTGTCTCGCCTATTGTAGGCTTGAGGGAGTGTTAAAATCAGGGGAAATACTGCCCATTTTGTTACAGATTAAGTTACTTTTGTTATATAAATGAGAGAGTCATTCGTGGCTTGACAATAGCTTCACTGTTGTTGTAGATTAAGGTGAAGTGAGCTGAGTTTAGCATTGTTATTGGACAGATTTCTATAAGGTATGTTACGGCTATCCCTTCTTTCCTTTTGGCATGATCCATATGATACAATGAAACGAGCAAACACACAACTTTCACAAATGACTATTTTCTTAGAAGTACTAGGGTTGCCTCTGTTCTTGATTCGCCATATGTCCAATTATTTTATTGTATGTTCATAGGTCTCAGAAAATACGTAAGTTGATAAAGTTTATTTAGTGATATTAACCGAAGGCATATTGTTCTTATGACATCCCAAGAGATCTTATTGACTTACTTTTTATGCATTACATTCATTTATACATGTACGTTGACCCATGACCAGATGGCGTTATATACACGTAGATTATATGTATATGGGATATGGGGAAAAGTTATGGCGTTATATACGCACTACCACCTGATCAATTGGTATACGTTGATGGTTTCGACTACTGAGGTCGAGATGATATGATGGGATGCCCTTAGAGGCTTGATTATATTATGTATGAATATATCTATGAATGATATGACATTTATACATATATGCATGACATTATAAATGTTTCATGATTCACAAAGCTATTCAGACTTACAAGTTGGGTCCTTAACTCCATGTTTCTTTCATGTCTTCTATATATTGATTTTAATGCCTTACATACTCGGTACTTATTTGTACTTACGCCCTTATTACATGGGGGCCTATGTTTCATGTAGGTAGACAGGTTGACGGTCCCCCTTCTTTGGATCCTTGCTCAGCAAGAGTTAGTGTGCTCCATTTGATCCGGAGCTGCTATTGGGTTCCGGTATGATATTTTTGTATATATATATATGGGTATGACGGGACCCAGTCCCATCCTTTATACAGTTGTACACTCTATTAGAGGTTTGTAGACAGTCATGTATAGTTGGATAGTATGTGGTCTTGTCGGCTTCTATTTTGATATCTAGTTGTCAATAGCAGCCTTGTCGGCTCGCCCTACCTTATTCCACACACACACACACACACACACACACATATATATATATATATATATATATGTATGTATATATGTCTTTTGGGCATGATTCCTCACGTATAGTATTCACATGATTTAGTAGTTTATTGACAGATATTATGCATGACCTACCCCTATTTCATGTTTATATCTTAGATGTATGCTTAGGGGTGTTCGACAGGTAAGACTCGGGCAATCGTCATGACCTATCGGTTTGGGTCATGACATGCCATCTACTATTCTGGTTTCCTTCTTCGCAAATGCGGAGAAGGCCTCGCATTCACGATGAAGGAATTGGGTTTGGGGAGATTTCGTTCTTCGCGTTCGCGAAAAGGAGCTTATGATTGTGATGCTCTGGGCCAATGGCCACCGCGTTCACATGAGATGGATAACGTTCGCGTAGAAGCTCTGGGCCTGGGGGCTGGGCAGGTCAAATGGCCTTAGAATTGTGAAGGGCCGGTCGTGTTCGCGAAGGTTGGTGGTGTCTGTGCTTCGCGTTCGCGTGGGGCTTATCGCGATCGCATAGAAGGTTTTCAAAGGCTTGGGCAGTTTTGCCTTCGCGATCGCGAAGAAGGTAGACCTGGGCAGTGCTTTAATTAAAATGGGACTTAGGCCATTTCTTTTATTTCACACATCTCTTGGCCTATTTTGGAGCTTTTTAGAGATCGATTCACCTAGCATCTTGAGGTAAGTGTATTATACACAATGTGGGTTTAATACCTACTTTATGGTAGAGTTTAACAAGGAAATTGTTGGAATTTTAGTATTTTGTTGAAAAACATAGGTTTTGGTAAAAATGAGATTAGACCACCAAAATGATTATGGGATTGAGTAAAAATTATATATTTGTATTCGTGAGGTTATGGGTAACATTTATTTACGAAAATTTCCGAAATCCAGGCACGTGGACTCAGGGGTTAATTTTAGGAACCTTCCAAATTGGGTTGGGTAATTATTCTAGTAGTTAAATTATGAATTTTTGAGCACTTATTGATTAACTTATACGACTTTTGATTAGCTTCGGATTGCTCGACTTTGTTTGAGGAGTTCTAGTGAGGTTAAAGAGCCGGATAGTGGACTTGAAAGCGAGGTAAGTCTATTGCCTAACCTTGTAAGAAGGAATTTATCTCCTTAGGTGTATTAATTGTTGTGTGCTACTTGCTGTGAGGAGATACGTACGTACGAGGTGAAGAGAGTCTATACGTAGCTATATTCATGCTATGTCCGGGTATACTTAGATTCACATCATGCCTTAGTTATGCTATTTGTATATATCTTGTGTATTGATTTCCTTGATTTTGGCTGAGATTGAGGATTTGAATAAAGATATTGAATTAGCCTCTTACTTTGGAAAACAAATTGGGAAAGGTTTTATGAACTATGGATCCGTGACTTCTCGACTCGCATGTACTTCCGTGAGCGAGGTAAATTTCTCGACTCTTATGGGATCAGGTCGTTCGCTTCGCAGTATTTTAAATTACTCTTATAGGATTGGGCCGTTTGCCTCGGCAATATGGTAAAACTATTCTTATGGGATTGGGCCGTTCGCCTCGGCAATACTGAGTATCACTATTCCTATGGGATCGGGTCGTTCCCCTCAGCAGATTCGTGCTTAATACTCGAGACTAGATTAGGTTTGGTAACAGTTGAGTTAGTGCCTCCAAGGCCGGTTATGACATGTTTAGTGATTTGATATAGATTCATGTTGGGAATTACTATAAATGTTTTTATCTGTTTCGTTGCTAATTGTTGTACATATTTCATGTCTACTTTATGTATTTCTATTACTGTTTGTCCACTAGTAAGTGTCAAGTCAACCCCTCGTCACTACTTCTTTGAGATTAGACTAGTTACTTACTAGGTACGCGTTATTTTACATACTCACACTACACTTCTGCACTGAATGTGTAGGTACTGATACATATACTACCAGTGATCACACGGGCGCGTAGCCTCACTTCCACGAAGACTTAGTGGTGAGCTGCTTGCCTTGCTTCGATCTGCAACACCAAAGTCTCCCTCTACCTTGTTTACTATTTCTGTCTATCATACTTCAGTCATTGGTTGTATTAATCTTGTATATTCTCTAGATTGCTCATGCACTTGTGGCACCAGGTGTTTGGGAACTTCTAGCATTTATGTACTATGGTACTTATTATTACTATCAATATGGTTTATGTATTTCTCACGCTTGATATTGTTTTGGGAACGGAGTATGTACGGTTGCATAAGAGCTTAATTATTTCGGTGTTTTAAAAAGAAACTTTTGTTTTTTAAAGTTAAAAAGGGATAATTAAATTGGAGGTTCACTTGTGGGCTTGCCTAACGGTGGCACTTGGTGCCATCGGGACCTATCATAGGTTTTGGGTCGTGATAATATTTTTGTCGATGATGTCAATTTTGAGAAAATTACATTAGAGCCATGTGAGGAAGCATATAATATTGCACTTAAAGACTCCAGTGTGTGTACATATGAGGGTGTAAATACTAACATAGTTCTAGAGTTGGGGTGTATTCGTCCTCATTCCATACATTTTTCACCATTGTATTTGGAGGAGCCAATGGACAAGGAACAAGGTGCTTACATTCTTGCATTTGCTGTGCCAGAGAGATAGAAATATATACCTCATCTGAACTCCAAAATTAGATTTGTCCCACCACCGGAGGATCATAGCAAAAATTTTGAAGCCAAATTAGGGGTTCAATTCATATGTTCGATCCATCGTTGTTTTTATCATTTAATTAGTGCTTTGAGTTGGAAAACTTGGGAAATTTGTGAAAAAGTCATAGACTATATTTTGAGGATTTGAAGGTCGATTTGAGATCGGAATTGAGTATATTTAGCATGGTTGGACTCGTTATCAAATGGGTGTTCAGATTTTGTAAGTTTGGTCGGGTTCCGAGATGCAAGCCCGGGGTTGACATTTTGAGTTGACTTTTTAATTTTCTTTAAAGATTGCAACTTTATTATCCGGAATAGTTTCTTATCGTTTTGTATTTATGGTATAAAGTTATTTTAGCTAGATTCGAGCCGTTCGGAGTTGGATATTCACGAAAAATGTTTACTAGTAGATTGAGTTAGCGTATGGTGAGGTAAGTGTCTTGCCTAACTTTGTGTGAAGGAATTACCCCTTAGGATTGGGGTTGTTTTGTGTTAATTATGGTACGTGAAAGCCATGTACGCAAGGTGACGAGTGGGTACATGGGCTAAATGTGGTAATTGACCAGTTTAAGCTCTGTAGATTCTTTTCATGCCTTTAATTAAACTGTCATAACATGTTATATTCATCATCCTTATTCTATTCTTACATGCTTCATTTGACTTTGTTAATACTTTTCGAATCTCTTACTTGTTATTTGCCCTTACATGCTTAGTTAAAGTTAATGTTTTTCTCATTTGCCTTGTTAAATATTTAACTGTTGAGTTACCTTACTTGAAGTTGTTATTTCTTGGAGTATCTTATTGTTGAGTTTTGGTGTTAAAGTTGTAAAAGTCGTGATCACATTGATGTGAAGTCGTAAATTGTTGAAATACCATTCTTGTTTAGTTATTCACTTTCGGTTTCTACTGTTGGGACTCGTGTATATTTTATTGTTGAGCCATGGGCTATTTGCTGTGGAAATATTATTATTGTTGACTTCTTTGGCAAGTTANTTCAAAATTCTAAATTTTTGTCTTTCTATTCTCTCATAGATGGTGAGGACACGCACCGCTGGATCAGACGATCAGACACCCGCACCCCCTGCTAGAGTCGCGAGAGGCCGGGGCTGGGGCCAGGGCAGAGGCTGAGGAGAGGCACGTGGTGCAGCTAGAGCACTTGCCTGAGCTGCGAGAAAGAAGCCACCAATAGCTCCAGTTAGGGGCCAGGCACCTGAGGCGCCTGTTTCCACCCTTGCACTTCATGAGACCGTCGCACAGTTCTTGAGCATGTTTGGTGCTCTAGCTCATACAGGGTTGATTCCACTTATACCAGCCAAATCTCAGGTTGGGGTAGGAGATTAGACTCCCGAGGCTCGTACCCCAGAGCAACTGGTCCATGTTGGACAGGTCACATAGGTTACACCAGTGCAGTCGGTTGTCCTAGTTCAGCCTGAGGTCATGACAGTAGCATCTGAGGAGGAGCTGCTTAGATTTTAGAGGTACAAAGTACCACCCTCTTACTTTCAGTAGCCTAGCTAGAGAGGATGCATAGGGTTTTCTTGAGAATTGCCATCGTATTCTCCGCAACGTGGGTGTTGTGAAGACGAGTGAGGTTGCTTTTACTACATTTCAGTTGTCGAGGCCAGCATATCTGTGGTGGCGGGCTTATGAGGAGGGTAGCCTAGCCGATACCGCTTTACTTACATGGGCTCAGTTTTTAGAGATTTTCTTGAGAGAGTTTGTTCCCCAGAGCCTTCGGGATGCATGGCGCGTGAAGTTTGAGCAGCTGCGCCAGGGTGCTATGAATGTGTTAGAATATGCTGTCAGATTTATTGAGTTGTCCATACATGCACCTGCCTTGGTTTCCACGGTCATAGAGTGAGTCCGTCGATTTATCGAGGTACTCAACTATGGTATTAGATTCAGCATGGCTCAAGATTTGGAAACAGATAGCCCATATCAGTAGCTGATAGAGATCGCACGGAGATTAGAGGGTATGCGGGGCCTGGAGAGAGAGGACAGGGAGGCCAAGAGGCCTCAAGATTCTAGCAAATATGGTGGTGCCCGTGCCCCTGTTACAGTCTGTCATGGTAGAGTCTATGTGAGCCATCCAGTTCATTCAGCACTTCCAGCTTCTAGTGGTACTCCGGCTACTCCTAGGTCTAAGGTTTCCCATTATGCACAGGCAATGTCTAGTGCACCTCCTACACGGGGTGCTTTTAGTGGTCAGTCCAGCCTATACCGAGCTAGTTTCAGCAGCCACTTCCTCCATGATCTTGTTTTGATTGTGTTGATACTCGTCATATGGTGAGGGACTGCCTTAGATTCAAGAGGGGTGCACCTCCACTAACTACTCAGGCTGCACATATTCCACAGGTTCCCCAGACTTCTCAGGCCGTGGTTACTGCTCCAGTTGTCACTCCACCTGCATAACCAACTAGGGGTGGAGGTCATGCGGGTAAGGGTCGCCCTAAAGGGGGAGTCCATGCCATATGTTATGCTTTTCCGGGTAGAACGGAGGCAATATCATCAGACACAATTATCACTAGTATTGTTGGTTTGTCATAGAGATGCATCAATCTTATTTGATCCATGCTCTACTTATTCATATGTATCATCTTACTTTGCTCTGTATTTGAGTATATCTCATGATTCCTTGAGTTCTCCTATTTATGTGTCCACGCCTGTGGGAGATTCTATTATTGTTGACCGTGTGTATCGATCGTGTTTAGTCGCTATTAGTGGTTTTGACACCAGAGTTGATCTATTGTTTCTTAGTATGGTAGACTTTGATGTTATTTTGGGCATGGACTGGTTGTCACCCTATCATGCTATTCTTGATTGTCATGCCAAGACGGTGACATTAGCTATGCCAGGTTTACCGTGGTTAGAGTAGAGGGGTACATAGTGGAGGGGTACTTTGGATTATGTTCCTAGCAGGGTTGTGTCCTTCCTTAAGGCAGAGTGGATGGTTGAGAAGGGGTGTGATGCATATATAGCCTTTGTGAGAGATGTCCGTGTTGATACTCCTACCGTTGAGTCACTCCCGAGAGTGAGAGACTAACCAAATGTGTTTCCCGGTAGATCTTCCTGGCATGCCACCGGATAGAGATATCGATTTTGGCATTGACTTATTGTCGGACACTCAACCTATTTCTATTCCACCATATCATATGGCCCTAGCGGAGTTGAAGGAGTTAAAGAAGAAGTTGCAAGAGTTTCTTGATAAGGGTTTCATTCGGCCTAGTGTGTCACCTTGGGGTGCTCCGGTTCTATTTGTGTAGAAAGAGGATGGTTCTATGCACATGTGTATTGACTATCGGCAATTGAACAAGGTTACAGTGAAGAACATGTATCCATTACCGCACATTGATGACTTATTTGATCAACTACAGGATGCTAGAGTGTTCTCCAAGATTGATTTGCTGTTAGGTTATCACCAGCTAAAGGTTCGGGATCCGGATATTCCGAAGACTTCTTTTAAGACTCGGTATGGCCACTAAGAGTTCCCTGTGATGTCATTTGGGCTGACCAATGCCCCAGCAACATTCATGCACATGATGAACAGTGTATTCCAACCCTATCTTGATTCATTTGTCATTGTGTTTATTGACGACATCTTGGTGTACTCCCGCATCCGGTAGGATCATGAGCAACATTTGAGTATTGTGCTCTAGACCTTGAGGGAAAATAATTTGTATGCAAAATTCTCAAAGTGTGAATTCTGGCTTGATTCGATGGCGTTTTTGGGTCATGTGGTGTCGAGTGAAGGGATCAAGGTAGATCTGAAGAAGATTGAAGCAGTGCAGTGTTGGCCCAGACCGTCTTCAGCTACTGAGATCCGGAGTTTTCTTGGCCGCATATTACCGTTGTTTCATAGAGGGTTTTTCATCTATTGATGCACCCATAACCAGATTGACCCAGAAGGGTGCTCCTTTCAGATGGTCCGAGAAGTGTGAGGAGAGCTTTCAGAAGCTCAAGATTGCTTTGACTACAGCCTCAGTGTTGGTGTTGCCTATGGGTTCGGGGTCTTACATTATGTATTATGATACGTCACATTTTGGTATTGGCGCGTGTTGATGTAAGACGGTAGGGTGATTGCCTACGCATATAGACAACTGAAGGTTCATGAGAAGAATTATCCTGTACACGACTTAGAATTAGCAGGTAATGTTCATGCCTTAAAGATTTGGCGACACTATTTGTATGGTGTCCCTTATGAGGTCTATGCTAACCACTGGAGTCTACAATATCTGTTCAAATAGAAGGAGCTTAACTTGCGGCAGCAGAGATGGTTAGAGTTGCTTAAGGACTATGATATCACCATTTTATATCACCCTGGGAAGGACAATGTGATGGCCGATGTCTTAAGTCTAAAGGCCGAGAGATTGGGTAGTTTAACACATCTACTGGCAGCTGAGAGGCCATTAGTAATGGATGTTTAGGCCTTGGCCAACTAGTTTGTTAGATTGGATATTTTGGGTCCCAGTGGGGTTCTGGCTTGCGTGGTTTCTTAGTCTTCTTTATAAGATCGCATTAGAGAGATTCAGTATGACGACGCTCATTTGCTTGTCCTTAAGGACATGGTACAACACGTCGATGCCAAGGAGGTTACTATCGGTGATAGCGGTGTATTGTGGATGTAGGGCCAATTATGTGTGCCCAATGTGGATAGGTTACGGGAGTTGATTCTTTAGGAGGCCCACAGTTTGCGGTGCTCTATTCATCCAGGCACTGCTAAGATGTATCGGAATTTGAGGCAACACTATTGGTGGAGGAGAATGAAGAAGGACATATTAGAGTATGAAACTCGGTGCCTAAATTGTTAGCAGGTGAAGTATGAGAAGCAAAGGCCAGGTGGGTTGCTTCAGAGACTAGAGATTCCCGAGTGGAAATGAGAGCGAGTTACCATGGACTTAGTTGTTGGGCTCCCACAGACTCAAAAGAAGTTTGACGTTGTGTGGGTGATGATGGATAGGTTGACCAAGTCGACTCATTGTATTCTGGTGGTGACTACCTAATCTTCAGAGCAGCTGGCTCAAATTTATATCCGCGAGATTGGCTGAATTTATGGCGTGCCGGTTTCCATCATCTCTGACCGGGGCACACAGTTTACATCACTCTTCTGGAGAGCCGTACAACGTGAATTAGGCACACGGGTTGAGTTGAGTACAATATTCCACCCCAGACGGATGGACAGTCTGAGCGCACCATTCAGATATTGGAGGATATGCTCCGTGCCTGTGTTATGGAGTTCGTGGGTTCTTGGAATTAGTTTTTTCAGCTTGCGGAGTTTGCCTACAACAACTGCTACCAATCGAGTATTCAGATGGCTCCATATGAGGCCCTATATGGGAGACGATGTCATTCCCCAATTGTTTCATTTGATCCGGGAGAGGCTAAGTTGTTAGGTACAAATTTGGTTCGATATGCCTTGGAGAAGGTCAAGTTGATCTAGAATCGGCTTCGTACAACCCAATCTAGACTGAATAGTTATGCGGATCGGAAGGTTCGTGATGTTTCGTTCATGGTTGTAGAATGAGTCTTGCTTCGGGTTTCATCCATGAAGGGTGTGATGAGGTTTGGGAAGAAGGGCAAGTTGAGCCCTAGGTATATCAGATCTTTTGCGATCCTTGAGAAGATTGATGAGGTGGCCTACAAGCTTGCATTGCCACCTAGTCTATCTGCAGTTCATCTGGTGTTCTATGTTTCCATTCTCCGGAAGTATTACGGTGATCCGTCCCATGTTTTAGATTTCAGCTCAGTCCAATTGGACAGGGATTTGTCTTATGTTGAGGAGACGGTGGCCATTTTTGTCAGGCGGGTATGAAAGTTGAGGTCAAAGAGCATTACTTCAGTAAAGGTTCAGTAGAGAGGTCAACCGGTCGAGGAGACGACTTGGGAGACCAAGCATGATATGCGTAGCCATTATCCTCATCTTTTCACCACTTCATGTATGTCTCTATACTCGTTCGAGGATTAATGTTTGTTTAAAAGGTGGATGATGTAACGATCTAATTGATCATTTTGAGTATTTTAGCCCCGTTCCTCTATTTATTGCATCCTCTATGTTATATTGTGGTTATGCGACTTGCTGGGGTAGCTGGTTTTGGTTGCGGGTGAGTTTCGAAGTGAAATGGGACACTTAGTCCCAAAGTTGGAAGCTTAAGTTGAAAGAGTTGACCGGAGTTTTACTTTTGTGTAGACGACCCCAGAATGGAGATTTGACGGTTTCAACAGCATTGTATGGTGATTTGGACTTAGGAGAGTGTTCAGATGTAGATTTGGAGTTCCGTAGGTCATTTTGGCTTGAATTGGCGAAAGTTAGAAAGTTGAAGGTTTGGAAGGTTGAGAAGTTTGACTGGGAGTTGACTTTATTGATACCGGGGTCGGATTCCGATTCCGGAAGTTGGAATAGGTCCGTTGTGTCATTTATAATATGTGTGCAAAATTTGAGGTCAATCAGAGTTGGTTTGGTATGTATCGATGTTAGTTTTGGAAGTTGGATGTTTATGGTTTCCATAGATTTGAATTGGGTTGCAATTTGTATAATCGATGTTGTTTGATATTATTTTAGGCCTCGAGTAAGTTTGCTATATGTTTTGTAAATTGTTGGTATATTCGGACAGGGTCTGGGGGTCCCGAGTGTGAATCAGATTATTTTTGGACTTGGTTGAGTTCTGAACCACTGCTGAGTCTGGTGCAATCGCACATGTGCATTTTGGGCTGCAGGTGCTGCACCGTAGAAGCATCCTGTGAGCCATAGAAGCGAGGGTTGAGCTGGCAAGATGTGACTGCAGGTGCAGTCGTTTATTCATAGAAGCGGACACGTGGGTACAGAAGGGGCATCGCAGGAGCGGATTTGAGTGGGCTGTGGAAGGACGGCAGGTGCGGTCAACGCTCTGCAGAAGCGAGCTCACAGGGGAAAGACACAGGCCATAGAAACATGAGTGCAGATGCGCTTTGGTGTATGCAGAAGCAGAATCTCAGGGGCCTAAGTCAGAGCTGAGCCTGCGATCGACTTTCCGCAGGTGTGGACCCACAAAAGCGACTGTAGGCCCGCAGAAGCAAAATTGATGGGCAGAAAAGGATAAAAATGAGGGTTTTATTTCATTCTTCATCTTTTGACTTAGAGAGTTCGGTTTTGGGAGATTTTGAGAGGGATTTTCAAGGAATTGATCAGGGTAAGTGATTCTTACTCGGATTTGACTATTATACATGAATCCATTGCTGTTTTTATCATTAATTAGTACTTTGAGTTAGAAAATTTGGGGAAGTGTGTGAAAACTTCATAGACTATATTTTGAGGATTTGAAGGTCGATTTGAGATCGAAATTGAGTAATATTAGTATGGTTGAATTCGTTATCGGATGAGTCTTCGGATTTTGTATGTTTGGTCGAGTTTCGAGACGTGAGCCTGAGGTTGACTTTTTGAGTTGACTTTGAGATTATCTTTAAAGATTACAACTTTATTATCCGTAATAGTTTCCTATGATTTGTATTTATGGTATAAAGTTATTTTGACTAGATTTGAGTCATTCAGAGTTGGATATTCGCAAAAAGGCTTACTAATGGATTGTGTTAACGTATTTTGAGGTAAGTGTCTTTCTTAACTTTGTGTGGGGAAATTACTCCTTAGAATTGGTGTTGTTTTGTGTTAATTGTGGTACATGAAAGCCGTGTATGCAAGGTGACGAGTGGGTACACGGGCTAAATATAGTAATTGACCGGTTTAAGCTATGTAGATTCTTTTCATGCCTTTAATTGAATTGTCATAACGTGTTATATTCATCATCGTTATTCTATACTTACATGCTTCATTTGACTTTGTTAGTACTTTTCGCATCTCTTACTTGTTATTTGCCCTTACATGCTAGTTAAAGTTACTGTTATTCTCATTTACCTTGTTAAATATTTAAGTGTTGAGTTACCTTACTTGAAATTGTCATTTCTTGGAGTATCTTATTGTTGAGTTTTGGTGTTGAAGTTGTAAAAGTCGTGATCACATTGAGGCGAAATCATAAATTGTTGAAATACCATTCTTGTTGAATTATTTACTTTCGGTTGCTATTGTTGAGACTCATGTACATATTATGGTTGAGCCATGGGCTATTTGTTGTGGAAACATTGTTATTGTTGACTTCTTTGGCAAGTTATGGTATTGTGCACTCGAGGTACGATTTGTGACATGTTGTGATATTGATACGAATGTGGTGGTATAAGGAAAGGGGTTGATATGCATGCGGTGAGACAAGGTGCGCTTGATACACGTGTTGCTAGTAGGGGAATTACTTGAAGCCACGCGGTGTGATAAGATGGGCTAAAACGCGGGTAGCTATTTCGGGAAAATGATTTTCAAATCTAAATGTATGGCTCCCGCGGTGTTATAAGGAAAGATTGTGATTTTGATTGTGAAATGAGACTATGAGGTGGTACCTCGGTAGTGATTCTTGTTGCTATCTTTTATTTACATCACTTGTGTTTTATCTGCATCGTTTCCTTGTCATTCTTATTATGTGATTCTCCCGTGATGTCTTTATTGGCTTAATTTCAGTGTAGCTACTCTTGTTGTATTTTTTCATTATATCATTTCCATTATTATGTTGTACTACACCTGTTCAATTTGTTTATTTATTCCAGTAGGTGTCTTGACCTGACCTCGTCACTACTCTACCGAGGTTAGGCTTGATACTTACTGGATACCATTATGGTGTACTCATATTACGCATCTGCACATCCTTCATACCAGCTTAGGCATCAGGGAGTTGATCTTGGATCAGAGACTTCAAGGTATACCTGCCCGTGTTTGCAGGTTTCGGAGTCACCCTCTATCTTAGTTTCTATTGTATACTCCTATTATAGATATTGATATATTAGAGATGTTTCAGTATATTCGTGAAGAGCTTATGACTCACTCTCACCGGATTTTGGGTGTTATTTTCAATTATATTGTGGAGTCCTTCTTATGATAGTTGTTGGTTTAATTGGATGTATTATTATTATTTCCGTTAATTCTTCATATATGTTAGGCTTACCTAGTCTTAGAGATTAGGTGTCATCACGACATTCTACGAAGGGAGATTGGGCTCGTTACATCCCCCTTGCGCACCTGCGGGACCACTTCTGCGGTCCACTCTCAGCATCTGCAAAAATCCAATCTTCGACCAAGATCTGCTTCTGTGCTCACTCTTCCGCATCTTGGGGCTCGCAGATGCAGAAATTCCTCGCTTTTGCGTTTCTCCACAAATCCAGCCTAGCCCGCTTCTACGACCACCTGTCCGTATCTGCGGACTCGTAGATGCGGTATATCCTTCGCACTTGTGTCTTTATCCAGCCCCAACCAAGCCCAGCCTTATCCGCACCTGCACTCTAAAGGCAGCTTTTGCGGCGTCGCACCTGCGGCAAATCCCTCGCAGGTGCGATTGCACCAGAATTGAAGCCATCAATCATCGGCCATCACTCTAAGTGCAAACATGTTCAGCCAACAATCTAAATCACACATGAGGCCCCCCGGGACCCCATCCAAATATACCAACAGGTCCTAAAACATGATACAAACTTACTCGAACCCTCAAATCACATCAAACAACACTAAAATCACGAATC
This sequence comes from Nicotiana otophora, assembly GCA_000715115.1. Lineage (NCBI taxonomy): Eukaryota > Viridiplantae > Streptophyta > Magnoliopsida > Solanales > Solanaceae > Nicotiana > Nicotiana otophora. The sequence continues at coordinate 48,304 of AWOL01S0098722.1, forward strand.
GCCAATTCATTCAAACCTAATGAACTTATGAACTTCCAACTTCTAAAACCAATGCCGAACCATGTCAAATCAACTCCGAATAATCTCAAATTTTGCACACTAGTCCCAAATGATACAACGGATCTATTTCAACTTCCGGAACCAAAATCCAAAATCGATATCAACAAAGTCAACTATCGGTAAAACCTCTCAACCTTTCAAGCATTCAACTTTTCGCCAAAAAGCCTCAAACCAACCTACACACCTCCAAATCAATATCCGGATATACACCTAAGTCCAAAATTACCATACGAAGCTATCAGAACTATCAAAACTCCATTCCAGAGTCGTCTACACAAAAATTAAACTCCGATCAACTCTTTCAATTTAAGCCTTCAACCTTGGGACTAAGTATTCCAATTGACTCTAAAACATCCCCGAAATCAAACCAACCACCCCAACAAGTCACATAACCATAAGTAGATATAGAAGAGATAATAAATAGGGAAACAAGAATACAATACACAAAACGACTGGTCGGGTCGTTACAAGTATCCCGTGAGCTGCTATTGCTTCGGCCTTTGGCCTTTTAGGGAGTTTCTTCTTCCAACCTCACTATTTTTGGATTTATTTGTGAATTGAGGACATTACATGATTTAAGTGTGGGGGTGGGGAATTCTCTGGGATTTTTACATTATTATATTACTTTCATGTAGCTTCTTATTTTGTTTTTTGTAGTTCCATACCCTTAGCATAAATTAGCTTCTTGTTTTATATTTAAGCATCACTTAATTAGAGAAAAATAAAATAAATTATTAATGTATTTTATTAGTAGTTTAATTTGAAAAAAATAAAAAAATATAGAAAATCAAAAAAATAATTAGAAAAATATTGAACGTTTCCTAACGATGGATCTCCTAGGCAACTTTCTTTAGGGATTAAAATCTATCCAAAAATACAAAAACAAAATAAAAAATAGGAAAAACACAAAAACACATCTTTTGTTTCCTTTAGGTAGTAATAATCTCCCGTGATTTTTCTTTGTGCCTCAGTTCTGTTCCATGGGATGTAGTTTAGAATTGGGTAATAATATTAATTTTTAGAGTCGATTAGGATGTAGGAATAAAAGGATGGAAGATTAGATTCCTAGGGCCCTTTTGACTTGTTTGATAGTAGCATATGTAAGCTTTGGCATGTGTAGTATATTTCCTATGTGTTAAAAGTTATTTATGATACCTTGATAAATTGGATAGCATGTCTTGTGATGCCTATGTCTCATTTTCTTGATTTATGTTCACTTTGTGCTTAATGCTTAATATCTTATGGCTCCATGAATGCTCGAATTAGTTGAGAGTCAGAATGCGACCGTCCTTAGTGAGTCATGTACCCTGTGTGAAGTGAGGTCTTTGTATAGTCCATTGCATTGCATTTGAGTCTAGAACTTGCCTGGCATGTAAGTTGAAGAGAAATTTTAGGTAATGCTCAGTTTGAAAAATGATTTTAGGCTTTCTTTGATTTTCTTGAGCTTTGATACTTACCACAAATAATAATTATCCCTTGTCAACCCTTTTGAGCCTATAGACTTTTATTTGGCACCCACATTACAAGTCGATATCCCTTTTTGTTCTTAATTAACTTTATTTTGATCCTTTTACCTCTTAAAGAACTTAAGTTTCAAAATGATCATTAGAAAAGTGAGAGAATTTGGGTGGCTTTTGAGTGGAACCAATGAAAAAATGTCCACTTATGTTGTAAGAGATACACCGCTAGAAAGAATTGTAGAAGAAAAAAATTATTGTTGCGAAAGAAAAACCAATCTGAAAGAAAGAAAATTATTAGAAAAAGAAATAACACATCTTGTACTTGCTAGTGAGTCAGAGTTAAAGTATTGCTTAAAGAAAAAGGGAATGCTTTGGGGGGTAGTCTTATTTGTGAAATTGAAGTTGGGTTAAAGAAAGTGCACTTAAGGTTGAATATATGAGGTGTTAAAGTGCTTAGAAGGGTTACTCACTATTCCTAGAATATATCCTACCTGTCCCTTAACCCCGCATTACAACCATGAAAAAGTCCTAATTGATTTTAGATCGAGTGAGCCTATATTAGTAGAGGTTTACATAATGGGCAAGCCTATGGTACCTTTTGCATGCATGTGTCTTCTTTGTGAGGCTGAGAAATGTTTTGATATATGTGAGTTCTTAAACTATATTTGATCATGAGATTCGAATGAGTGGATTCTACTTACTCTCTTTGATTTTGTTGTGAGGGCACATGGTTCCGTGAGGGATAGGTAACATTCTTCGACTTCTCTACGATGTTGAGTGTTCAAGCCATAATTGAAGTGTAACATTGAGTTAGTTTTTGAGGCTAGGATTGTTGTGAGCATATTGTCTTTGTTGTGAATATTTTTGAAGTATGGCATAAGTTAAAGGTGTCACGACCCCAAATCCATTAGTCATGATGGCACCTAATCCAACCCGCTAGGTAAGCCAACTAGTAACTATCTGATTCCGATGATATTAAAAAGACAAATAAACGATAGTAATTTACTGAATATTATACATTTCTCAAGGACTGGTAGTACAAATTATGAGCTTCTAAGTAATATGTTTCATTTTCAGATAGCATGAGGAAAGTAAGTCTCTATGCCTACATGTCAAGATACAGGTAAAATCATAAATGTCCCAAAACTGGGTAGCAGAAGGAAATGCATCTCTATGCATGTATCTCAAGTACGCATATCAAATGCAATGCATCTCGATGATGAGCACGTATACTCACACTCTCATAGTACTCAATCTTATTGTCTCATATCCTCTCTCACTATGCTTAATGCTCAGCATACTCAATCACTAAGCATTGTACAATACTCGTTGCGGCGTGCAGCCTGATCCATATATTTATAGTCGACTGCGCTCACGGGATGTGTGCAGACTCCGGAGGGGCTCCTACAGCCCAAGCGCTATAATCCGCACGGATAACTCACGTACCATAATATCAATATTTGGATCCGCACGGACAACTCACGTGCTGCACGGACAACTCACGTGCTGCGCGGACAATTCACGTGCTATAGTATCAATATATGAATCCCCACGGACAACTGATGTGCTACACGGACAACACACGTGCTATAGTATTAATATCCTCACAAACAGGCCCCTGGCCTCACTCAGTCATCAATCTCTCCAGTCTCACTCACGGGCTCACAATGTCATGAAACTAGCCCGACAACACTGATATGATGTATCAATAAATAACAAGTGAGACTGAGATAAGATGTGAATGCATAAATATAACTGAGTATGAAATATCAATGAAATCAGTGAAATGATAGCAAGAAACGACCACTATGGGTCCCAACAGTATCAACATAAAGCCTAAACATGATATCTAGCATGATTGACAGCTCATTTACTTTATCGCATGGTGAAAACATGGATATTAACAAAATAGGACAACTATACAGTGCCATGAAAACAACAGAGTCCCAATTCACTTGGTGCACACCCACACGCCCATCACCTAGCATGTGCGTCACCTCAATACCAATCACATAACACGTATTTCGGGGTTTCATACCCTCAACACTATATTTAGAAGAGTTACATACCTCGAACAAGGCAATACCAATGCCGAGCAAGCCAAACGATGCTCCAAAGATGCCATCATGCGCGTAGCGACCTCCGAACGGCTCAAAACTAGCCAAAGGCAACTCAAATACATCAAATAAAGCCCAAGGAAACAATTCCAAATGATAAAGATCGAATCCTTAATCAAAACCAAAAACTGGCCAAAAATCACACTCGGGCCCGTGCCTCGGAACCCAACAAATCTCACAAAATCTGATAATGCATTAAATTGCGAGTCCAACCATACTAGTTTCACTCAAATCTGACTCCAATTCGATGTTCAAAACTCAAACATTCATATTATGAAACTTTAGGCCAAAACCCCCAATTTCCTCTTTAAAATTCACAATCCAATTACCAAACATGAAAGTAGATTCATGAAATATAACTAAAACCGAGTAGAGAACACTTACCCAATCCTTGTGATGAAAATTAATCCAAATATCATCTCAATCTGAGCTCCATAGCTCCCAAAATGAAGAAAGAACCAAAACCCTCGATAAAATAGCTTCTGCCGAGCAATTCCGCATTTGCGGACCATTTGTCGCACCTGCGACCACCGCTTTTGCGAAAAAAACATCGCATCTGCGAAAAATGGCCTTGACCAGCAACCCCCGCACCTGTGGTATAAAACTCCACATCTGCGAAGACACTCGAACCTGTACTTCCACTCGACGCACCTGCACCCTTTTCTCCGCTTTTGCGGGCCTCCTCATCCAGCTCTCATCTCGTATCTGCGACACCTTTGTCGCTTTTGCGGCCATTGCACCAGTGCAAACCAGCCGCATGTGCGATCACACTAGAACCAGCAGCTTAGCAAAAATCCAAAAATGCAATGAAATGATCCAAACCTCGTCGGAAACTCACTCGAGCCCCTCAGGACCCCGTCCTTACATGCCAACCAGTTCTATAACATAATATGGACCTACTCGAGGCCTCAAAAGACACATAACAACATCAAAATGACGAATCACACCTCAACTCGAAATCAATGAACTTTGAAACTTCAAACTTCCACAACCGATGCCGAAACCTATCATATCCCGTCCGATTGACGTCAAATTTTGCACACAAGTCACATTCGATATTATAGACCTGCTCCAACTTCCGGAATTGGAATCCGACCCCGATATCAAAAAGTCCACTTCCGGTCAAACTTTCTAAAATTTCAACTTTCGCCATTTCGAACCAAATTCAACCACGGACCTCCAAATCACAATCTGGATGCTCTCCTAAGTTCAAAATAACCCAACGGAGCTAACGGAACCATCACAATTCCAATCAGAGGTCAAATGCTAAAAAGTCAAACTTGGTCAACTCTTTCAAATTTAAAGCTCCCTAGTTGAGAATCATTCTTCCAAATCACTCCCGAATAACCTGATAACCAAAACTGACGATTCATACAAATCAAATTACATTATACAGAGCTACTCACTCCCGTAACTTCGAGCAAAGTGCAAATGCTCAAAACGACCGATCGGGTCGTTACATTCTCCCCCACTTAAACATACATTCGTCCTCGAACGTGCCATGAGTTATTCCCAAAACCATCAAACCGCCGTGTAACCTTACCATGCACATACCCGGGGGTGATCCCAAGCCACCCTATCCCATACAGTTCTGATAACACAACATAACTGACATTTCTCAATTCAACCTAGCCCACAAGCCTTAGAATCTAATTTCCAACATCCGGAATTTCTTATAAGATCTGAATCTCGCAACCTACACCCTGTGTAAGTCTGAACAAGTTGTACTAGGCCGCAACCATAATCCAATATACAATCGCATGATATATCGCATAACACATATACTTGTAGCAATGATTTCTAATCACAATAGCTGCTCAAAACAACCCAATGCCGGTAATAAACCTCATATCAAACAAAACTCCATTCTGAAACCTTCGTACACTACTGATGATGAAAGGAACACTCAGAAACTCATAACCATTCATCAGATCAACCAGTCACGAAATTCCCTCTCCTTCGACAAGAACTATAGCAAATTTCTAAGTCGACTTTCGATATTATCCTTCCAATCATGTTGTAATCAATTCTGATAGTATCCATTCTAGGTTCAATGACCTCATCTCATCCAACATGACCACTCTAGTGACATGACACATCAATACAACTTAAAACCACAATCCGTGCAATCCGTGCACCAATAAGAAACATTCCAAATGTACTGAATAATGAAAAACAAATGACTCAGACGGGAGAACTGTCCCGCAAGCTCAACAAGTACCACCACAATGCAATGCTAAGAACCTATCATCCATCGTATGACCAAAACACACGAATCTAACACAAGGGATCTTACCTCAACATAACTCCGTTGCAATGCGCGACTCCATCCAAACATTGATCCATATCATATACCTCGAGCCACCCTGCTCAAAATATAGCCACGCGAAATTCGACATCAAGTACCCAAAGTGCATTAACATAACCACGGAGAAACAGATGACACAATGCCACACAAAACCCGAAAGAACATAACCAATACGCCCTCAATCATGCAATACCCAACTACTCATGTCGCTCAAATTTCGCTATAAGACCACAATAGAACTGCACCATGTGTGCCTAAAACCAACGAATCACAACTCCTCGTAGCATAGAAGAGTAACTCAAAGAAATTTCCAAAACGCGAATAAGCTCAGCAACAACCGAATGACATATCCCTCAACAATAGCATTATGGAGCCAACCAATCCAACTCGGTGTAGAATACACATCCTAATTGGGACTACCAATGGACCCCAAAATCAACCCTGGGCACACACAAATAGATAAATAAACCTCTGAACGCCTACAATTGACTGAATCATAACACATACTATCATCTGGCTAGCTTCGGCCATGACTTCACAGTCCACAACCATGAAACAATCTACTCTTGAGAACTCCCATTCTCCAAATCTATAGAACACACGAATCACCATATCTGATCCCAACTCCACCACCAGAATGTCTAACACATCTTTCATACACGATCATCCCACGAAGAATACTTCTAAAATTCTTCCGTGCCACCTAGCAAAATTTGAATATCAGCAGTCGATCAACCAGGAGAGTGCCGCAGTACCAGTGAAGTATCCATACATTAAAATACATTGCCCCTTCGGAAATGTATACTCTCATAAAGCCATACCAAATAGTAATATCATTTACCTAGTCATCCGAAACCGTCCATGCTGCCTACGAATTTTATGACCTTCCCTTCCAAAACAATATTGTGATCCCGCTCACGTAAATCTCAATCCCACACAACACACCGCATATACCATGCCATCGTAAGAAAAGTACGAGAACTTCATAGTCCATTCCGAATCACAAGAAACTACATACTCAATTAGCCAAAGACCTTCCATTTGATTTCATCTAGGAGAAATTCACTATACACCACATGCTCCTCACGCCAGTAGGAAATATACTCCTCGAACCGTGGTAGAAACCATTGAGAACTCTTCGAAGCCCATTTGCACATAACCAACCTATAAAAACCGAATCTCTCTAATTCAACCCATCCATGCAAGTCGCCAAAACCCAAGAGCATTGCCACAAAACACCTGTGGAGACTAGCCACATCATAAGTACCTAAAGAATCGATTATATCCATTACTGTTCTTATCCAACCTACTACCAAGTTGTCCTAACTCTTCTAGTTCTTTCCGAATTATCTTCAAATTGTTAGTTATCCTTGCCATAATACCACGATCCTCAACCAAAACTCACCACACAAGAAACCCTAGTATAAAACCATAATGCCCTACGGCCCTACGGCCCATAAGCCGTTGACTTCCCTTTTAAGCACCTCAAAGAACTACAACCGCTACACCCACTCTAAGGAGAGCTTATGTGAACCTAAAATTGTTTCCTTCACCTTCTTGATGCTGAAATGCATAATCCACAACGGTATAAAAATGCCACAAGTCTCGACACCATCCAATCTAACTCTAAGTTTCTAGCCATATACAAATCTTGAAAATTCCAAATCGCTACGTATAAATCTTGAATCCATCAGAACCATTCTCGAGAGTCATCCACTATACTCAAATCTCAATAAAACTGAACAAACGGACCAAACGACCTATGCCTCATTAGCACACCAAAAACCAAGGGAGTAACCCACACTCCTAAGCAACCGAGCAATTTCCTATTCTATGTACACTACATCCTTCATGAATAACCACTCAATTATTCCATAATTCCCATATACCCATAGAGTGTAATATAACCCGTATCCAGAAATTTTCTTACTTGAGTCATCCCCAATCTCAACCCCTGCAGTCATAGCTGATTCACTTGTATACCTCAAACCGAAACTAATACAACACATAATCGTGCAATCAACTTATCGATAGCTGACTCCCCCACTTGGATCAAAGCCATAGATCAATACACACAACTCACAATGCCCATACTCTATTACTGTCATAATACCATAGTGAGATTCAACCAAATCCTTCCTGAGCTCCTGTAACACAAACCATCTAATACTTCACATTATCTGCACATCTCGCATTTACCCTCGTGATGGTTAAGCTAACTTCCACAAGCGATCCAAACTCAGATTGCAACATATATCATTCACTAGTAAAAGATAACTCTCTACAAAACATCTTAGGGGTCACACAACCTCAGAATACCTCGCAAGGGATAACCCACCTGCCTTGCCTCAAAATGACCTCTCTATACACCCTTCCACAGTCACGACTACTACGTAATCACTTAATCTTCTCGATTCTGAACTCATCAACAGGACACGAGAATCTACTTCACTCACAACTAAACAACATGGGAGATCCCTCAACACACCCATGACTCGAGACCATACGCCAGATCAAGACAGAAATCAGATACCCCATAGTCCTTGCTACATCTCAAGTATACTCTTCTCGTCACATTCAAACAATCTGAACACATCTCGCAGTCTCATCATACTCACCACATAGTCATCCAATCACAAATTCCACTAATAGGGACACCAACGAACCTATAAGTCCCAAAAGCACGTGATCACACAATCAAAATCTCCGTGCTCAAGCTACAGTCAAAACCCGGCCTCAAGTCCTCCAGACTGGCCCATCATCAGCATGCCAAAATCACATCTCACACCTCAACCATGGAATGCATGGAAGGAATTCAAAGAGTTATGCTTCAAACTGAATCAATGTCGCACGATAAGGAAAGAAAGATGGGAAGTATATCCTAAATATCCTGTAGCCTCTCGAAGATAGGTATGGACGTCATTATACCAATCCACAAGACTCTACTAGACACTTGCTCATGACTTGTAGAACCTATGAACCTAGAGCTCTGATACCAACTTGTCACGACCCCAAATCCACTAATCGTGATGGCACCAAACCCAACCTGCTAGGTAAGCCAACTAGTAACTATCTGATTCCAATGATATTAACAAGACAAATAAACGATAGTAATTTACTGAATTTTATACATTTCCTAAGGACTGGTAGTACAAATCATGAGCTTCTAAGAATAGAATTCACAAAGCGAAAATGAAATAAATACATCGTCTATTTGAAAAGTACATAGACATAGTTTTATAGACCTAGGCTACCACGAACAAGAGGCAGCTACAACCGGGACGCAGGTACATCTTCAATCCAACTCCCATCGATCACAGCAATATCAACAACCAACATCTGCACGCAAGGTGCAGAAGTGTAGTATGAGTACAACTGACCACATGTACTCAATAAGTAACAAACCTAACCTTAGGTTGAAAATAGTGACGAGCTAACATAAGGTCGGATACAATACCAATATTCCACAACAGTTTATAGTAGCATAGTACAGGTAATAAAAGAGGTATCTCAATGAAAACTCAAATCTTTTACCGAATATGCCAAAATACGAGTAAGTTTGAAAACTGTGATGTTTCCCAAAAAGAATCCTTTCAACAATAAGTAAGATGTTTCATTTTCAGATAGCATGAGGAAAGCACGTCTCTATACCTACATGTCAAGATACATGTAAAATCATAAATGTCCCAAAACTGGGTAGCAGAAGGAAATGCATCTTTATGCATGTATCTCAAGTACGCATATCAAATGCAATGCATCTCGAGGATGAGCTCGTATACTCACACTCTCACAGTACTCAATCTCATTGTCTCGCATCCTCTCTCACTATGCTCAATTCTCAGCACACTCAATCACTTAGTGTTGTACAATACTCGCTGTGACGTGCAGCCCGATCCAATAATTAGCTACGCTCACTGGGGGGTGTGCAGACTCCAGAGGGGCTCCTACAGCTCAAGCGCTATAATCCGCACGGATAACTCACGTGTTGCACGGACAACTCAGGTGCCATAATATCAATATTTGTATCCGCACGGATAACTCACGTGCTGCACAGACAACTCACGTGCTATAGTATCAATATCTAGATCCGCACGGACAACTTACGTGCTGCACGGACAACTCATGTGCTGCACGGACAACTCACGTACTATAGTATCAATATCCTCACAAACAGGCCATGGCCTCACTCAGTCATCAATCTCTCCAGTCTCACTCACGAGCTCACAATGTCATGAAACTAGTCCGACAACACTGATATGATGTATCAATAAATAACAACTGAGACTGATATATGATATGAATGCATGAATATGACTGAGTATGAAATATCAATGAAATCAGTGAAATGACAGCAAGAAACGATCGCTATTGGTCCCAACAGTATCGGCATAAAGCCTAAACATGATATCTAGCATGATTGACAGTTCATTTACTTTATCGCATGGTGAAAACATGAATATTAACAAAATAGGACTACTATACAGTGCCACGAAAACAAAAGAGTCCCAATTCACTTGGTGCACGCCCACACGCCCGTCACCTAGCATGTGCGTCACCTCAATACCAATCACATAATACGTATTTCGAGGTTTCATACCCTCAACACTATGTTTAGAAGAGTTACTTACCTCGAACAAGCCAATACCAATGCTGAGCAAGCGAAGCGATGCTCCAAAGATTCCATCACGCGCGTAGCGACCTCTGAATGGATCAAAACTAGCCAAAAGCAACTCAAATACATCAAATAAAGCCCAAAGAAATAATTTCAAATAATAAAGATCGAATCCTTAATCAAAAACCAAAACTGGCCAAACATCACACTCCGGCCCGTGCCTCGGAACCCAACAAATCTCACAAAATAACTCATTCAACTACGAGTCCAACCATACCAGTTTCACTCAAATCTCACTCCAATTCAATATTCAAAACTCAAAAATTCATATTATGAAACTTTAGGCCAAAACCCCCAATTTCCTCTTTAGAATTCACAATCCAATTACCAAAAACGAAGGTAGATTCATGAAATATAACTAAAACCGAGTAGAGAATACTTACCCCAATCCTTGTGATCAAAATTGCTCGAAACATCGCCTCAATACGAGCTTCATAGCTCCAAAAATGTAAAAATGCCCGAAACCCTCGAAATAGAGTTCTTATAATCTACTCAGACGTCCCCCTTTCACGAACGCGGAAAACCCATCACGTTGGCGATGAACAAGAATATCCTGCCACCAAAACACTCTACACGTTCACGGCACACCTCACGTGAACGCGATGACCACAGATACCCCCGCTTCGCGAGCGCGACTTACCTTTCGCGATCGCATTGAAGAATCCTCCAACTCCCAACTCCCAAACCTAAACACTATGCGAACATATCCCTGCACGCGGATGTGAAGAACACTACATCAACCCACCGCAATCACGACCAAGGAAGAACAAATCACTGCACTGACCAAAATACTCATCGCGAACGCATTGCTCCATCCGCGATCGCAAAGCACAGCTGAAACACCAAAAAACCAGCAATAACAACATGGTCCAAAATAGTCCGACATCAATCCGAAACACGCCCGAGCCCCTCGGGACCCCGTCCAAACACACCAACAAGTCCCATATATAACACGGACCTACTCGAGGCCTCAAAACACACATAACAACATAGAAACGACGAACCACACCTCAATTCGAAATCAATGAACTTGAAACTTCAAACTTCCNATGGACGTCATTATACCAATCCACAAGACTCTACTAGACACTTGCTCATGACTTGTAGAACCTATGAACCTAGAGCTCTGATACCAACTTGTCACGACCCCAAATCCACTAATCGTGATGGCACCAAACCCAACCTGCTAGGTAAGCCAACTAGTAACTATCTGATTCCAATGATATTAACAAGACAAATAAACGATAGTAATTTACTGAATTTTATACATTTCCTAAGGACTGGTAGTACAAATCATGAGCTTCTAAGAATAGAATTCACAAAGCGAAAATGAAATAAATACATCGTCTATTTGAAAAGTACATAGACATAGTTTTATAGACCTAGGCTACCACGAACAAGAGGCAGCTACAACCGGGACGCAGGTACATCTTCAATCCAACTCCCATCGATCACAGCAATATCAACAACCAACATCTGCACGCAAGGTGCAGAAGTGTAGTATGAGTACAACTGACCACATGTACTCAATAAGTAACAAACCTAACCTTAGGTTGAAAATAGTGACGAGCTAACATAAGGTCGGATACAATACCAATATTCCACAACAGTTTATAGTAGCATAGTACAGGTAATAAAAGAGGTATCTCAATGAAAACTCAAATCTTTTACCGAATATGCCAAAATACGAGTAAGTTTGAAAACTGTGATGTTTCCCAAAAAGAATCCTTTCAACAATAAGTAAGATGTTTCATTTTCAGATAGCATGAGGAAAGCACGTCTCTATACCTACATGTCAAGATACATGTAAAATCATAAATGTCCCAAAACTGGGTAGCAGAAGGAAATGCATCTTTATGCATGTATCTCAAGTACGCATATCAAATGCAATGCATCTCGAGGATGAGCTCGTATACTCACACTCTCACAGTACTCAATCTCATTGTCTCGCATCCTCTCTCACTATGCTCAATTCTCAGCACACTCAATCACTTAGTGTTGTACAATACTCGCTGTGACGTGCAGCCCGATCCAATAATTAGCTACGCTCACTGGGGGGTGTGCAGACTCCAGAGGGGCTCCTACAGCTCAAGCGCTATAATCCGCACGGATAACTCACGTGTTGCACGGACAACTCAGGTGCCATAATATCAATATTTGTATCCGCACGGATAACTCACGTGCTGCACAGACAACTCACGTGCTATAGTATCAATATCTAGATCCGCACGGACAACTTACGTGCTGCACGGACAACTCATGTGCTGCACGGACAACTCACGTACTATAGTATCAATATCCTCACAAACAGGCCATGGCCTCACTCAGTCATCAATCTCTCCAGTCTCACTCACGAGCTCACAATGTCATGAAACTAGTCCGACAACACTGATATGATGTATCAATAAATAACAACTGAGACTGATATATGATATGAATGCATGAATATGACTGAGTATGAAATATCAATGAAATCAGTGAAATGACAGCAAGAAACGATCGCTATTGGTCCCAACAGTATCGGCATAAAGCCTAAACATGATATCTAGCATGATTGACAGTTCATTTACTTTATCGCATGGTGAAAACATGAATATTAACAAAATAGGACTACTATACAGTGCCACGAAAACAAAAGAGTCCCAATTCACTTGGTGCACGCCCACACGCCCGTCACCTAGCATGTGCGTCACCTCAATACCAATCACATAATACGTATTTCGAGGTTTCATACCCTCAACACTATGTTTAGAAGAGTTACTTACCTCGAACAAGCCAATACCAATGCTGAGCAAGCGAAGCGATGCTCCAAAGATTCCATCACGCGCGTAGCGACCTCTGAATGGATCAAAACTAGCCAAAAGCAACTCAAATACATCAAATAAAGCCCAAAGAAATAATTTCAAATAATAAAGATCGAATCCTTAATCAAAAACCAAAACTGGCCAAACATCACACTCCGGCCCGTGCCTCGGAACCCAACAAATCTCACAAAATAACTCATTCAACTACGAGTCCAACCATACCAGTTTCACTCAAATCTCACTCCAATTCAATATTCAAAACTCAAAAATTCATATTATGAAACTTTAGGCCAAAACCCCCAATTTCCTCTTTAGAATTCACAATCCAATTACCAAAAACGAAGGTAGATTCATGAAATATAACTAAAACCGAGTAGAGAATACTTACCCCAATCCTTGTGATAAAACTTGCTCCAAATATTGTCTCAATCCGAGCTCCATAGCTCCCAAAATGAAGAAAGATCCAAAACCCTCGATAATATAGCTTCTGCCCAGCGATTCCGCATTTGCGGACAATCTGTCGCACCTGCGACCACCGCTTTTGAGGAAAAACATCGCATCTGCGAAAAAGGTCCTTGCCAAGCAACCCCCGCACCTGCGGTATCAAATTCCACATCTACAAGGACACTCGCACCTGCGCTTCCACTCGACATACCTGCGCATCCGCACCTGCGCCCTTTTCTCCGCTTCTGTGGGCCTCCTCATCCAGGTCTCTTCTCGTATCTGTGACGCCTTTGTCTCTTCTGCAGCCATCGCACCTGCGCAAGCCATCCGCAGGTGCGATCACACCAGAACCAGCAGCTTAGCAAAAATCCAAAAATACAATGAAATGATCCGAACCTCGTCCGAAACTCACCCGAGTCCCTCGGGACCCCGTCCGAACATGTCAACCAGTTCCATAACACAATACGGACCTACTCGAGGCCTCAAAATACACATAACAACATCAAAATGACGAATCACATCTCAACTCGAAATCAATGAACTTTGAAACTTCAATCTTCCACAACCGATGCCGAAACCTATCAAATCCAGTCCGATTAACCTCAAATTTTGCACACAAGTCACATTCGATATTACAGACCTGCTCCAACTTCCGGAATCGGAATCCGACCCCGATATCAAAAAGTCCACTCCCGGTCAAACTTTCCAAAATTTCAACTTTTGCCATTTCGAACCTAATTCAACCACGGACCTCCAAATCACAATCCGGACGCGCTCCTATGTGCAAAATCACCCAACGGAGCTAACGGAACCATCAAAATTCCAATCCGAGGCCCAATGCTATAAAGTCAAACTTGGTCAACTCTTTCAAATTTAAAGCTCCCTAGTTAAGAATCATTCTTCCAAATCAGTCCCGAATAATCTGAAAACCAAAACCGACAATTCACACAAATCAAAATATATCATACGGAGCTACGCACGCTCTTAAACTACTGAGCGAAGTGCAAATGCTCAAAACGACCGGTCGGGTCGTTACAAAAAGGAAGAGTGTATTGAATGCATATGCTAGAGTTTAATTATTACTATCAACCATGATTATAGGTATATTATGCTTTGATTGGTAGGAGCTTAATTATGTTTCATCTATTATAATTGTGTGGTTTGTTCGAGGACGAACAAAGGTTTAAGTGTGAGATGGTGATGTTGGGCGTATTTTCATATATTTCAATATAAATTTACTCGCATTTTTTGCTGTTCTTTGGTTATATTTATTATTGAATATGCAGAACTTAACTTGATTATGAGGTTTTATACATATTTTGGTATTAATGAATAACATAGGTACACTGGAAATGCAAATTTGGCAAAATTAACGAGCGAGAAAACCGAAGAATGAAGTTGTCAAAGCAATTGTATATTTTAAAGTTGTGACTCTATTGTAATAAATAAAGGAAGATGTCAAGTTAATTAAGAAGATGTTTATGAAGAAGACAAAAGACATTGTAGAAAAATAAGAGAGAAAGCTTACTTGGCAAACAGTGAAGTCATGTCTCAAGAGCATGAAGACAAGCAGTTGCGACGCGGACCAAACTCCTCTGCCACAAGCCTCGCGACTCTTCATCCAACGCGGGGTTCTGCCTCGCGTTACACACTGTTGGCGCGGCAAATTTTATGCGTGAGGCGCGGGTCCGGGTCCGAAGTTATTTTGTCTTTCTTTTTGGTTTTGGACTTAGTTATAATATTTAGGGGTTTTTCCTATACCTATAAACAGTCATTAAACACGATTTTACACAACTTTTGACCAAGGGAGAGCACAGAGCCACCGTCAAACTTTCTTCCATCAAACTTAGTAATTTTTATATTTCTTCGTATGATATGTTGTTTGGATACCATGTCTATGTGGAGCTAAACTTCGTGTTCTAGGATTGTAGTTGTCATGAATATTGACGTTTATTAACGACGTCTTTATTGATTTTAATTTTCATCTTTGGTTGTTTCTCTAATTCTAGTTTCAATTTGTTAATTGTGTGGCCACCAATTTTTCCTACTATCTTAATTTGCTATGCTTGGGAAAGTCATGTTTAGATTAGAGAGGAATTAGAGAGAGCTTGTTTCTAAACCCGTGACTAGAGGAAGGATTTCGCGGTTAGGATAGGAATATACCTAAAGGTCTTGCTTAATTGAATGTCGTCCTTTCTTCGTTCATGATAGATTCAATACCATATGAATATAGTGTCACGACCCAACTGGAGGGTCATGACTAGCACCCGGGCCATACTTGCTGAGCACCAACG
>AWOL01S0098734.1:0-22583 GCA_000715115.1 Nicotiana otophora
GAAATCTGTTTCATGTAGCTTGGCAAGGAAATTTTGAGTCGTGGGTACAGGACCCTTTACATGAAAGACCTATTGCTCATGCAATTTGGGATCCTCATTTTGGTCAACCGGTCGTGGAAGCTTTTACTCGAAGGGGTGCTCTTGGCCCAGTGAATATCGCTTATTCTGGTGTTTATCAGTGGTGGTATACAATCGGTTTACGCACTAATGAGGATCTTTATACTGGCGCTCTTTTTCTATTATTTCTTTCTGCCATATCCTTAATAGCAGGTTGGTTACACCTACAACCGAAATGGAAACCGAGCGTTTCCTGGTTCAAAAATGCCGAATCTCGTCTGAATCATCATTTGTCAGGACTCTTTGGCGTAAGTTCCTTGGCTTGGACATGGCATTTAGTTCATGTTGCTATTCCTGCATCCAGAGGGGAGTACGTTCGGTGGAATAATTTCTTAGATGTATTACCGCATCCCCAAGGGTTAGGCCCACTTTTTACAGGTCAATGGAATCTTTATGCTCAAAACCCCGATTCAAGTAGGCATTTATTTGGTACCGCCCAAGGGGAGGGAACTGCCATTCTAACTCTTCTCGAGGGATTCCATCCACAAACGCAAAGTTTATGGCTGACTGATATTGCCCATCACCATTTAGCTATTGCATTTATTTTTCTCGTTGCTGGTCATATGTATAGAACCAATTTCGGGATTGGGCATAGTATGAAAGATCTTTTAGATGCACATATTCCCCGGGGGGGACGATTAGGGTGTGGGCATAAGGGTCTTTATGACACAATCAATAATTCGCTTCATTTTCGATTAGGCCTTGCTCTAGCTTCTTTAGGGGTTATTACTTCTTTGGTAGCTCAACACATGTACTCTTTACCTGCTTATGNATGTCGTATGAGGTGAAAATCTCACGTACGGTTCTGTAATAGCGATGAGCACAGTGATGTTATCATCGACTATGATTATCTAACAGTTTAAGTACAGTTGATATAGTGGAAGCGCAGTCAAAATATGATTTTTGGGGGTGGAATTTGTGGCGTCAACCCATCGGGTTTCTCGTTTTTCTAATTTCTTCTCTAGCCGAGTGTGAAAGATTACCTTTTGATTTACCAGAAGCAGAAGAAGAATTAGTAGCAGGGTATCAAACCGAATATTCAGGTATCAAATTTGGTTTATTTTACATTGCTTCATATCTGAATCTACTAGTTTCTTCATTATTTGTAACAGTTCTTTACTTGGGAGGTTGGAATCTTTCTATTCCGTACATATTTGTTCCTGAGCTATTTGGCATAAATAAAAGGAGTAAAGTCTTTGGAACACTAATTGGTATCTTTATCACATTAGCCAAAACTTATTTGTTTTTGTTCATTCCTATTGCAACAAGATGGACTTTACCGAGGCTGAGAATGGACCAACTATTAAATCTTGGGTGGAAATTTCTTTTACCTATTTCTCTAGGTAATCTATTATTGACAACTTCGTCCCATGTTCTTTCACTGTAAAAGACCACAATATTCTAGATTCAAGACTTGTCTCAAACAAGAGAAAGAAACAAGCATAAAATCTCTTTTATAGATATTCTAAATATGCTCCCTATGATAACTGAATTCATAAATTATGGTCAACAAACAATACGAGCCGCCAGATACATCGGCCAAGGTTTCATGATTACCCTGTCCCACGCAAATCGTTTACCTATAACTATTCAATANAGTACTCCCCATGATTCTGATCCAGAGTATGTTCCTATCCACTGAGTAAGTAAATAACTATCAAGAACGAAGTAATCTTTTACTTTGGTTAAAGGCCCTTTTTCTGAGAAAGGAGAATAGGAATGAAATAAAATAGAAATAGAAAGAAAAGAATCTAATTGCAAAAGCAAAAAGGGGGGATGTCTTTTTTTTCTTACTTTTTTCTTTTTTTGTTTTTATTCTTTCTTTCCTATAATTCCATTTTGATTTATATTTCGAGAGAGAAATTTTTTGTCATGATTCATGAACTAATGGACTCTAGAATTTTTTTCGTAATTGAAAATTCGAGGTTGAAATGTATATGTGATCTTGCTATAAAGCGCATTTTATTTAATGATAAGGTTATTAATCAACAAAGAAAAATGAAAATTCTTAAAAGATGAGATCAATTCAGAAGCCCGTATTTATTAGTTTTAAATATAGCAGACAGAATTCCATTGGTCTAATTTGGGACCTTAGGATAGATTTTGGCTCTATCTGACAAACATATCAAGATAAAGAATAGGAAAGGGTCCTTAGATTTATTTGTGACCTCTGAGGAGCCGTATGAGGTGAAAATCTCACGTACGGTTCTGTAATAGCGATGGGCATAGTGATGTTATCATCGACTATGATTATCTAACAGTTCAAGTACAGTTGATATAGTGGAAGCGCAGTCAAAATATGGTTTTTGGGGGTGGAATTTGTGGCGTCAACCCATCGGGTTTCTCGTTTTTCTAATTTCTTCTCTAGCCGAGTGTGAAAGATTACCTTTTGATTTACCAGAAGCAGAAGAAGAATTAGTAGCAGGGTATCAAACCGAATATTCAGGTATCAAATTTGGTTTATTTTACATTGCTTCATATCTGAATCTACTAGTTTCTTCATTATTTGTAACAGTTCTTTACTTGGGAGGTTGGAATCTTTCTATTCCGTACATATTTGTTCCTGAGCTATTTGGCATAAATAAAAGGAGTAAAGTCTTTGGAACACTAATTGGTATCTTTATCACATTAGCCAAAACTTATTTGTTTTTGTTCATTCCTATTGCAACAAGATGGACTTTACCGAGGCTGAGAATGGACCAACTATTAAATCTTGGGTGGAAATTTCTTTTACCTATTTCTCTAGGTAATCTATTATTGACAACTTCGTCCCAACTTCTTTCACTGTAAAAGACTACAATATTCTAGATTCACGACTTGTCTCAAACAAGAGAAAGAAACAAGCATAAAATCTTTTTTATAGATATTCTAAATATGCTCCCTATGATAACTGAATTCATAAATTATGGTCAACAAACAATACGAGCCGCCAGATACATCGGCCAAGGTTTCATGATTACCCTGTCCCACGCAAATCGTTTACCTATAACTATTCAATACCCCTACGAAAAATTGATCACATCGGAACGTTTCCGAGGCCGAATCCACTTTGAATTTGATAAATGCATTGCTTGTGAAGTATGTGTGCGTGTATGTCCTATAGATTTACCCGTTGTTGATTGGAAGTTGGAAACTGATATTCGAAAGAAACGATTGCTTAATTACAGTATTGATTTTGGAATCTGTATATTTTGTGGTAATTGCGTTGAGTATTGTCCAACAAATTGTTTATCAATGACCGAAGAATATGAACTTTCTACTTATGATCGTCATGAATTGAATTATAATCAAATAGCTTTGGGTCGCTTACCAATGTCAGTAATTGATGATTACACAATTCGAACAATTTCGAATTTACCTCAACTAAAAAATGAATAAACCCTAAATTCGAAAAAAAAAAAATTCCGAATTACGAAGGCTTAGTTCGGATCTAAAAGAATGATATTTTTGCTTGGTCAATTCAAACTAGTGGTTGGTTAATGAGACTCCTAGCTTAATTTAGATTGAAAACAAAACGGATTTCTATATTATAGTTATAATAATAGTAATGATTTCAAAGTAGATAAATGATATCAAAAATCGATAGGCTTAAACTACTCGTTCGACGAATAAAGAATTGATAGTGGTCCAATAAAATAAAAGCATCTACGTCAATTCATACCCATTCAATTCATACCCATTACAATTTCATTCAATTAACAATTAAGAAGTATCATAAAAATTTTCCTGGTCAGGTCAATAAAGTCATGAAATTCTTCGTTTTTTATTTTTTATAAAAAATGGATTTATCTGAACCAATACATGATTTTCTTTTAGTCTTTCTAGGATCGGGTCTTATATTAGGGGGTCTAGGAGTGGTATTACTTCCCAATCCAATTTATTCTGACTTTTTCTTGGGATTGGTTCTTGTTTGTACATTGTTATTCTATATTCTATCTAACTCCTATTTTGTAGTTGTTGCGCAGCTACTTATTTACGTAGGAGCTATAAATGTTTTAATCATTTTTGCTGTGATGTTCATGAATGGTTCAGAATATTACAAAGATTTTAATCTTTGACCGTAGGAGATGGAATTACTTCGATGGTTTGTATAAGTCTTTTTATTTCACTAATTACTACAATTTCAGATATGTCATGGTACGGGATTATTTGGACTACAAGATCAAACCAGATTATACAGCAAGATTTTATAAGTAATAGTCAACAAACTGGAATTCATTTATCAACAGATTATTTTCTTCCATTTGAACGGATTTCAATAATCCTTTTAGTTGCTTTAATAGGTGCAATTGTTGTAGCTCGTTAATAAAAAAATTCTATTAAAACTAGGAATTCAAATAGTATTTTGTTCTGTCTTATCACATTCATTTTCCTTCAATTCTATTTGAATTCCTGTTGTATAAATAAAAAGACTTTAGGTCAATCTATTACCAATATATTTCTTTGTTCCATACTTGTTATATACTAGTCAATTAAATCGGTTGAATTGTTGTTCATATTGAAAGGAGTCGAGATTGATAAGGAGTTGTTTAATAATTCTCTAACATGTACTTGTTTTGAGTGCCTATTTATTTTCTATCGGGATCTATGGATTGATCACAAGTCAGAAATATGGTTAGAGCCCTTATGTGTCTTGAACTTATATTGAATGCAGTTAATATATATTTTGTCACATTTTCTGATTTTTTTGATAATCGTCAATTAAAAGGAGACATTTTCTCAATTTTTGTTATAGCTATTGCAGCCGCTGAAGCAGCCATTGGACTGGGCATTGCCCACTATATGGGTAGTGGTGGACAGACTAACTAAGTATGCCCACTTCATAGGAGTAGCTCACCCTTATTCCGCTAATGACATTGCCATGTTGTTTATGGAGCATGTGTTCAAGTTACATGACATACCAGAGGACAAAGTGAGTGACAGGGATCTTATATTCACTAGCAAACTCTGGCGAGAGCTGTTCTCTATGAGTGGTGTCACACTTAGCACTTCAACAGCCTACCATCCCCAATCTGATGGACAGACAGAGGTTGTTAACAGATGTTTGGAGACCTACCTTAGGTGTTTCTGTTCTGATTCACAGAAAGATTGGTACTCTTACTTGGCAGCAGCTGAATGGTGGTATAACACCACATTTCATTCCTCAATTCAGACCAGCCCCTATGAGGCTCTTTATGGTCAGCCTCCACCACTTCACTTGCCTTACATGGCAGGTGATTCAGCTATGGAAGAAGTTGACAGGAACTTGTTGACAAGAGAATTCAAATACCAGCTGTTGCAGTACCACATGCAAAGAGCACAACAGAGAATGACTGATCAAGCCAACAAACATAGAAGTGATAGACAATTTAAAGAGGGAGATTGGGTCTACCTCAAGATACAGCCTTACAGACAGGTGACAATGTCTGGAGCTCACTTCTCCAAACTTTCAGCAAAATACTATGGACCCTATCAGATTTTGCAAATGGTTGGTAATGTAACCTATAAGTTGTCACTGTCTCCTCAGCTTCTACTACACCATACATTCCATGTATCCCCGCTGAAACCTTCCTAATAACTACCCAACATAACTTCCCACCCTCCAGTAATTGATATATCCAATCCCTATTGTCCTCAACCCCAGAAAATTCTAGACAGAAGAATGATACAAAAGGGAAACAGGGCCATAACACAGGTGCTAAATCAATGGGATAAATCAGCTCCGGATCAAGCCACGTGGGAGGATTATCAATCCCATAAAATCAGGTTTCCTTCATTCTTTCCTTGAGGGCAAGGATGATTTTGACAAGGGGGATCTGATACGAATCTTAAATGGAAAGAACTACACATCAGTGGTACCTGGTGCTTGCGCAGGTGTACTTGGTCGTTAAGTTAGTTGGGGACAAGGCTACAAATAAGTTTCCAAGATAGTCAGTTTAGTCCCTTTTACTTTTAAGTTATAATTAGTAGTAATTACACATTGACCCCATGATTTCCTTTGTCTTATACACAATAGGTCCAGATCAGTTTGTTAGAATATGGCAGAGTTGTACGCTGCCAGCTAAGGAATCTAGCTTTGCATTTCTATATATTGTATTAGCTATCTCTTTTATCATTATCAACATACAGAACCTTTATTTTGTTGCCCTAGTTATCTTTCAAAAGGGAAACAAGGCCATCACACAGGTGCTAGTTCAATGGGATAAAACAGCTCTAGATCAACCCACGTGGGAGGATTATCAATCCCTCAAAATCAGGTTTCCTTCATTCTTTCCTTGAGGGCAAGGAAGATTTTGACAAAGGGGATCTAATACGAATCTTAAATGGAAAGAGCTACATTAGTGGTACCTGGTGCTTGCGCAGGTGTACTTGGTCGCTAAGTTAGTTGGGACAAGGCTAAAAATAAGTTTCCAACATAGTCAGTTTAGTCCCTTTTACTTTTAAGTTATAATTAGTAGTAATTACACATTGACCCCACAATTTCCGTTGTCTTATACACAATAGGTCCAGATCAGTTTGTTAGAATATGACAGAGTTGTACGCTGCCAGCTAAGGAATCTAGCTTTGCATTTCTATATATTGTATTAGCTATCTCTTTCATCATTATCAATATACAAAACCTTTATTTTTGTTGCCCTAGTTATCTTTCAAAAAGGAAACAAGGCCATCACACATGTGCTAGTTCAATGCGATAAAACAGCTCCAGATCAAGCCACGTGGGAGGATTATCAATCCCTCAAAATCAGGTTTCCTTCATTCTTTCCTCGAGGGCAAGGAAGATTTTGACAAGGGGGATCTGATACGGATCTTAAATGGAAAGAGCTACAACAGTGGTACCTGGTGCTTGCGCAGGTGTACTTGGTCGTTAAGTTAGTTGGGGACAAGGCTAAAAATAAGTTTTCAAGATAGTCAGTTTAGTCCCTTTTACTTTTAAGTTATAATTAGTAGTAATTACACATTGACCCTACGATTTCCTTTGTCTTATACACAATAGGACCAGATCAGTTTGTTAGAATATGGCAGAGTTGTACGCTGCCAGCTAAGGAATCTAGCTTTGCATTTCTATATATTGTATTAGCTATCTCTTTCATCATTATCAATATACAGAACCTTTATTTTTGTTGCACCAGTTATCTTTCAGTCCTTTTTCTTTCCTGCTTTTACTGTTTTATTATTGCTTCTTTTCCATTTTCTCTTTTTGTTTTCTGTTGTTTAGCTCAGTTCGTATCAGTTTGTACCTCAACTAATCCACCAGGTACCTACTAATCACCTAGTGTTTTGGGGTATTTGACCCCTGCACTCCATGGTCTATTTCAGCTCCATTAAATACAACATAATCCCATATGACACAATACAATAGAAGCTGAAAACGAATATGAAAACAAGCAACACTCACGTAGGAAAAAAAAATATTAATAGACATACTTAAAAAAAATTCTTCTTCCCAGCAATTAACACCCTTTTTGAATAACTTGAAACCCCAGAAAACTCCAACAAAATATTTTGAACTTTACTAACATACAACTGAGTTTCCCAATTACACACACAGCCCTTTACATAACCAAAAACATAGAAAAATCCAACCAAATAATTTGAATTTACAAATACCCAGATGATGAACACCAATTCTAGAACACAATAGAGGAGAATAATTATGAAACTGAGAAAAAGGTAACGTTTTGGAGCAATTCATAGCTTACCTGATGTCATTTTTTTCTGTTCCTCCACAAATTGATTTTCCAACGAAATTGAAGAAACGGGAAGGAAAATTTTGGGGAAATCAATTTTCCTGATTTATGGTTGCCGTCTACCCCAAACACCGACAAACCGTTGTTTCTTTGCCGAGTCACTACCCTTCTCCGTTTTCCTACCGGGTTGCTACACTTCTGACCATTAGTTCTTTTCTCTTTTTTCTTTCATTTCCTTTTTTTTGTTATTTTTTATTGCAGGAGTATGTGTTCCTGCATTACTTGATGATATATTTTCTTTTTTCTTCTCCTCGTCAAATGCTATGAAAAATCATCAAAGGCGCCTATTACTTAATTATGTTATGAAATATTATATTATATAGTGGATATGTATAACTTCCAAAGAAATTACTCCCGCTACTCTTTTTCATAATCTCCCACTACTTCTTATTATTATGGTCGTAACTCTCACACCTCCATTGTTACATCCCGCATTTCGCACGTTAAAGTTTCGGCGCAAGTTAATCGACGTAAGCTCGGGAATGAAATTATTTTTGAGGTTATAAGCATTTATGCTATTTATAACAGGCGATAAGTAAGTGACATGAAGGTTAGAGGGTAAACGAATCAAAGAAAATGAGTTTCGTTGTAGGTTATCAATTTGGGATAAAAAAACGGTCCGAGCTATAATACCCGGTATTTATGGACTAGTGTCATACAAGATACCACATGACCATGATATTAAGGTGTATAAAGTATGTTAAAAGTGAGTAGTATTTTAAGTAATTTGAGATATTTTTTAAGTATGTAGATAATTGGATAATTAATGATTTTTGGTGGGAGATTAGCTAATTAATTATAATCTTTGGATAAGTTTAGTAAGCCTCCCAACGTGGCAGCAGATGAGGTCTTGATCAAAGCCAAAATTGTGACTCTTAATTCACGTAAAAGGTGGCACATTTAGAAGGTTTTTGTGGCCAAATCACCACATAAGTGGGACCCACACCCAAAGATATTAAAGTCCTTTCTAATTCACTTTGTATCTCTACAATGTAATGAAGAAAGCTTCAGCAAATATTATTATGTGATAGCAACGTGATTTGCTACAAAATTCATATAAGACTACTTAGCAATGTGAGAATTGCGATTCTAAGGGAATACGGTGCAATCTTTCTCAAGAATATCATACGGATTTTTTTCCCTATTTCGATCTCGCTGTTACGTGTTTCGTCGCGATTGACGTGTGTTAGAGGGATTGTCAAGAGAATCGAGTCACGTATGTTAAGGCTATCCCTTCTTTCTTTTTGGCATGATTCATACGATACAAACGAAACGAATAAACGCACAGCTTTCATAAATGACTCTATTCATAGAAGTACTAGGGGTGCCTATGTTCTTGATTCCCCATGTGAATTATTATTATATCTTCTATTCATGGGTCTCGAAAAAATACGTAGTTGATAAAGTTATCTGAAAGGCATATTAATCTTATGACATTCCGAGAAATCTTATTAACGTATTTCTTATGCATTTCATTCATTTATACATGTACATTGACCCATGACCACATGGAGTTATATACGCGTATATTATATGTATATGGTATATGAGAAAAGGTTACGGCGTTATATACGCACCACCACCTGATCAGCTGGTATATATTGATGATTTAGCCTACAGTGGCCGAGATGATATGACGGGATGCCCTCAGAGGCTTGATGATGTTATGTACACCTATACCTATGCATGATACGACATTTATACGCACATGCATGACTTTATAAATATTTCAGGATTCACAAAAGTTATTTAGACTTACAGGTGGATTCCTTTACCCCATGTTTCATTTATGTCTTTTATGGACTGATTTTTATGCCTTACATACTCGGTACATTATTCGTACTGACGTCCCTTTTGCCTCGGGGACGCTGCATTTCATACCTACAGGTACACGTAGACATGCTGACGGTCCCCCTTTTTAGGATCCTTGATCAGTGAGAGTTGGTGTGCTCCAGTTGATCTGGAGTTGTTAAGTTTTGGTACGCTACTTTTATATGTAGATATGGGTATGAAGGGGGGCCGGTTCCGTCCTTTATACAGTTGTACACTCTATTAGAGGTCTGTAGACAGTCATGTATAGTTGGATAGTATGTGGCCTTGTCGGCTTCCAGCTTTGGATATATATAGTTGTCTATAGCAGCCTTATCGGCTCGCCCTACCGTACTCCGCATGTATATGTATATATGTCTTTTGGACATGTTTTCCTCACGTATGTTATTCACGTGCCTCAGTAGTTTAATGGCAGATGTTATTCATAACCTACCCTTAATTCATGTTTATATCTTAGACGGATGCTTAGGGGTATTCGACAGGTAGGACTCGGGCACTCGTCATGGCCCATCGATTTGGGTCGTAACAAAAGTTGTATCAGAGCAGTTCTGTCCTAGGGTTGTCTACAGATCGTGTCTAGTAGAGTCTTGTTTATGAGTGTGTTGTGCACCACATTTATAAATAGGAGGCTACAAGACATATAGGATGTTATCCTCCCTTCTTATCTTAGATCGTGCGATATAAGAATTTAGTTTCCTAACGATATGTTATGCTTTCAGCGATGCCGAAGAAGGCTACAGCTACCCAGAAGGGCAAGTTCGTGGCTGATGAGACTATTAGTCAAGCGCCACGAGATACCAAGGCTAGGGGGAGTCTCATAGTGAGATTCCATCTCAGACTTCACATACCCCGCCCTCTCCAGAGGAGCTCCGAGGGGCACCAGCTCAAGCGCCTGCCCCTGTACATCCAGCTCCTCAGCCAGGTGCACCGGGTCAGGAGATGAGAGAGGCTATTCAGCTATTAACTCGATTAGTAGTCGCACAGGCTCGGCGTTAGGAAGTAGGTATTGGTTATGCAGATAGGGCCATCAATGCGAGGGTTCGTGATTTCATTAATTTGGACCCTCAGTATTCACTGGAGCAGATCCAAACGAGGACCCTCATGTATTTATCGATGGGATGCAGAGGACTTTGAGGGTAATGAAGGCCACGACAATTGAGTCAGTTGAGCTAGCTTCCTATAGACTTCAAGATGTTGCAGTTAATTGGTACGAGTCTTGGGAGTTATCCAGAGGTGAGGATGCCCCTCCAGCGGTATGGAAGGAGTTTACATAGGCTTTTCTTCGTCTTTATCTGCCACCAGAGCTTAGACGGGCCAGAGTTGATAGGTTCTTGACCCTTCGGCAGGGTAACATGAGTGTTTGAGAGTACAGTCTTCAGTTTGATTCGTTAGCCAGGTATGCTCCCACTATTATATCTAAGATGGAGGATCGGGTTCACCGGTTCGTGATAGGGTTAGAGCAGCACTTGCTTAATGATTGTATGTCGGTCTCACTTCAACCAGGCATAGATATTTCTCATATTCAAGCATATACTCAGAGTGTAGAGGAGCGTAAACAGAAGCAGGGGGTCGATCGTGAGCATGATAGGGGCCAGAGTAAGAGAGCGAGATCCTCGGGTCCTTCTGGTGAGTTTCAAGGTCGTCAGAGACAGCAATACCCGAGGTATCCAGCCCAGCCATCAGCTAGCGCACCCCCTCAGTTTGCCGGTAGGAGATTTGATCGTCCCACATATTCAGGGCCTAGTTAGAATTCCAAGGCCTCAAGTTCTCAGTATAGGGGGTGAGTCAAGTCAGATGAGGCCACCCTTGCCACTATGTGCTCAGTGTGATAAGCAGCATGTCGGGCTGTGTCGTATGGGGTTGGGTGTTTGTTATACTTATGGTTATCCATGCCACGTTATGAGAGATTGCCCGATGAGAGGTGGTACAAGCATAGTTTAGCCAGCAGGATATGTAGTTGGTTTGTCATCATCAGTACGCCCCCTCTAGGCAAGGTTCACAAGCACCAATTGGTCATGGTAGAGGCAGAGGTGGAGCATCTAGTTCGAGCGGTCCTCAGAATAGCATATATGCATTAGCAGGACGACAAGATCAGATGTCATCACCTGATGTTGTTACATGTATATTATCAGTCTCCTCATATGATGTATATGCACCGATTGACCCAGGTTCCACCTTATCATATGTTACTCTGTTGGTTGCTAGTAAGTTTGGAATAAAACCTGAGCTGGTTAAACCTTCTGAGGTGTCCACGCATGTTGGGGATCTAGTGATAGCTAGGCGAGTATATAGAGGTTGTATAGCAGTAGTTCATAGTCGATCTTCAGTAGAAGACCTAATCGAGTTAGATATGGTAGAATTTGATATTTTCAATGGGTATGGATTGGTTGGCTTCTTGTTATGCCAACGTCGATTGAAGATCAAAATATGGTCCGATTCTAATTCCCATGGGAGCCTGTTTTGGAATGGAAAGGTAATACGGCATCGCTGAGAGGTAGATTTATTTCCTATCTCAAGGCAAGGAAGATGATCAGAAAGGGCTATATTTATCACTTAGTTCGGGTTCAGGATGTGAAAGTAGAGTCACTAACCATTCAATCTATCCATGTGGTTAATGAGTTTCCCGATGTTTTTTCCGATGAGCTTCCGGGTCTTCTGCTAGAGCGAGAAATTGAGTTTGCTATTGACCTATTACCAGATATTCAACCAATATCTATTCCTCCCTATAAAATGGCACCCACGGAATTGAGAGAGTTGAAGGAACAACTAAGGGACTTGCTTGAAAAAGGCTTTATCAGACCTAGTACATCATCGTGGGGAGAACCTGTATTATTTGTGAGGAAGAAAGATGAATCCTTGCGGATGTATATTGATTATAGACAGTTGAATAAGGTGACGATCAAGAATAAGTAACCGCTCCCGAGGATTGATGATTTATTTGATCAGTTGCAAGGTGCCAAGTGTTTCTCAAAGATAGACTTGAGGTTCGGGTACCATTAGGTAAGGGTTAAGGAGAAAGATATTCCGAAGACAACATTCAGGACCAGATATGGGCATTTTGAGTTTCGTGTTATGTCATTCGGTTTGACCAATGCCCCAGCAGTATTCATGGATTTGATGAACTGTGTGTTCATACCCTTTCTAGATCTATTCATGATTGTATTTAACGATGATATATTGGTCTACTCCTGTTCAGAGGTTGAGCATGCAGATCATTTGCGTACGGTGCTCAGAGTTCTACAAAAAGAGAAGTTGTACGCAAAACTCTCTAAATGTGAATTCTGGTTGAATTTTATAGCTTTCCTTGGACATATTATTTCAGGTGAGGGTATCTGGGTTGATACCCAAAAGATTGAGGCAATGAAGACTTGTCCTAGACCCACGACACCGACGGAGGTTCGTAGCTTCCTCAGTTTGGCTGGTTATTACAAGAGATTTGTAGAGGGATTTTCTTCTCTTTCAGCACCATTGACAAAGCTGACTCAGAAGGGAGCTAAGTCCCAATGGACTGATTCTTATGAGCGGAGTTTTCAAGCATTGAAGGATAGATTAACTTCAATACCGATTCTAACACTCCCAGAGGGAACCGATGGTTATACTATCTATTGTGACGCTTCGGGCATTGGATTGGGTTGTATACTGATGCAACATGGTAAGGCTGTAGCTTATGCTTCTAAACAACTAAGAAAGCACGAGAAGAATTATCCGACCCACGATTTAGAGTTAGCCACGGTGATTCATGCACTAAAGATGTGGAGGCACTATTTGTATGCCATTCATGTTGATATCTATACGGATCATAAAAGCCTTTAGTATATATTCAAGCAAAAGGAATTGAATTTATGTCAAAGGATATGGTTGGAGCTACTGAAAGACTATGACGTTGAAATTTTATACCATCCACAGAAGGCGAATGTAGTAGCCAATGCCCTCAGCCGTAGATCTATGGGTAGCCTATCATATTTACAGCCAGAGAAGAGGGGGATAGCCTATGAGATTTATCAGCTAGCTAGTCTTGGAGTTCGATTACTGGACTCAGATGATACCAGAGTTACTATTCAGGATACGGCAATATCCTCTTTAGTAACTGAAGTGAAGGAATGCCAATACGAGGATCCTATGTTAGCTCATTACAGGGATACAACCCCTCAGAAGGAGAAGACACCATTTGAGATTACAGGAGACGGGGTCCTTAGATATCGAGGACGATTATGTGTCCCTAATGTTACAGGGTTGCGCCGACAGGTTATGGGAAAAACTCACTATTCTCGTTATTCTATCCATCCAGGGGCAACAAAGATATATCATGATATTAGGGAAATATATTGGTAGGATGGAATGAAAAAAGATATAGCGAAGTTTGTTGCTCAGTGCCATAACTGTCAGCAGGTTAAGATTGAGCATCAAAAACCCGGTGGATTATTACAGGCTATAGAGATTCCGACTTGGAAGTGGGAAGTAATCAATATGGATTTCATCGTAGGCTTACCTCGTACCTAGCGTAAGTTCGATTCTATATGGGTGATTGTTGATAGACTTACAAAATCAGCCCATTTTCTGCCCGTTAGGACTACATATTCTGCAGAGGATTATGCAAGGCTTTACATTAAGGAGATAGTACAACTTCATGGTGTACTTATATCTATTATCTCGGATAGAGGTGCTCAGTTTATAGCTAATTTCTGGAGGTCCTTCCAAAAAAGATTGGGAACTCAAGTAAGTCTTAGTACAATATTTCATCCCCAGACAGACCGACAGGCTGAGCGTACTATTCAGACACTTGAGGATAGATTACGGGCTTATGTGATAGACTTCAAGTGTAGCTGGGATGATCATCTACCGCTTATTGAGTTCGTGTATAATAATAATTATCATTCTAGTATTCAGATGGCTCCATACGAAGCTCTTTATGAACAGAAGTGTAGGTCACCTATAAGATGGTTCGATGTTGGGGAAACTAAGTTAGTAGGACCAGAGTTGGTACAACAGGCAATCGAGAAGATTAAGCTTATACAGGAAAGGCTATTAGCAGTTCAAAGTCGTTAGAAGTCTTATGCGGATAATCGATAACAGGACTTGGAGTTTCAGGTTGACGATTGGGTATTCCTAAAGGTATCACCGATGAAAGGCATTATAAGGTTCGGTAAGAAAGGAAAACTTAGCCCTCTATACATTGGACCATATAAGATCATACGCAAGGTAGGCCAGGTAGCATATGAGTTAGACTTGCCTTCTGACTTAGAGTCTGTACATCCAGTCTTTCATGTGTCTATGCTTCGTAAATGTATCGGAGATCCTTCCAGAATAGTATCAGTTGACGATGTTTAGGTCATAGAGCAGCTATCATATGAGAAAACTTTCATTTCTATACTAGATAGACAGGTTCGGAAATTGAAGACGAAAGACGTAGCTTCGGTGAAAGTACTTTGGAGAAACAAAAACATGGAAGAAATGACTTGGGAAGCTGAAGAGGACATGAAGTCTAGGTATCCTCACTTTTTTCCTCTTCCTGAGGAGGATCCGACTGAGACATCACAGCCTTAAGGTATGAGTGTGGATTCTTGTGTTAATTATTTTCATTGGTCGTGTGAGGCCATTGTCGTGATTGATGATTGTGGCAATATGTGGCATTGCATTATTGAGTTTTCTACAGGAAGGGTTGATAGTAGTACTGTTACAAAGGCAATTCTGCCAAAATTTATATAGATCCCGAGGAGTTAAACATTCGAGGACGAATGTTTCTATGAGGGGAAGGATGTTACATCTATAAGGCCCTGTGAAAGTTTTCCTAAAAATCGGGGTTCCGTGATGCCGGGGTAGGCATAGAGGTTAATAATAGTAGAAGTTCGGACTTTTTGGATTGAACAGGGCACTGAGGAGTTGAAGGAAAATATTTGGCAGAAATAGGTATTTCTGCGGCCGCATAATCACTCTGCGGGCCGCAGAATGGCCGCAGAATGGAGTAGTCTTTTGGGCCATTTTTATGTCATTTTCGCGGCCCATTATGCGACCGCAAAACCATTTCATGGGCCGCACTCTGATCGCATATCCAGCTTTGAGATTTTTCGGAGGGAGATTCTGCGGTGCATTATGCGACCGTAAAATAGGTATGCGGTGCATTATGTGACCGTATAATAGGTATGCGGGCTGCATAATGACCGCAAACCGAGTCAAATTTGCCTAGTTCTGGAAAGCAACTATGCGGCCTACTCTGCGGACTGCATAAGCATTATGCGGTCTCATATGTGACCGCATACCCTGTTCCTGGCCTTCATTTTTGGGTTTTTATAACCCGGCCCTACCTCGATATATCTACGCAAAGGACCATATATTGAGCAAACATCTGATACTTTTAGAGTAAGAAAGAGTGCTTAGTGTGGGGGAGTAACCTTCAACCTATTATCCATCAATTCTTGCTCAATCATTGATGATTATCAAATAAAGTCTTCATCCTAAAGGTAAGAATCTATGTCCTAACTCTCAACTTTGAAAATTTACAAAAATAATGGGATAATTAGAAAGATATTCTTGGGTGTGGGGAGTTGTTATCTTGCATACATGTATTCTTGAAGCAAGTGGGAAGGTTGTGAGCTAAAGATGGTAGAGAATGAGTTGGGGGAATGATGGAATCTTTCCAAAAGGACCTTGAAACCTTAATGCACATCTAATGTTTAATAAAATGCTCAAATGAGCTAGAACTATGATCATCCTCCTAATTTTGGTTCAATTTATTATATTTCTAAAATAGATCAAAGTGCTAAGAATTTCCGGAACGTTTTAGAGTTTAAAGGAAGCTCAATTGAGGTATGTTGGCTAAACCCCCTTCTTCTTAGAATCGAATCCCACGGTGTTCATGTAATTGGTGTAAGTCCCAAATTGATCATTATAGAATTGGCTATTCCTAATGTGTTTGTGTTGAAGGATGTATGTTCAATATTTATTCTAAATGCTTCATCATGTCATATTGTCATTTGAAGATGTGTTCAAAATGTGGAACATGTGTTAGAAATATTAAGACTTCATGTCAAGATCGAATAAAGGTTGTTATGCCAAATTGTATGAAAAGCCTCTTTAAGATTCCCAAATTGTCCATATGTGAATTTAATGTCTTGAATAGGAAGCCTTATTATTGTTGATAATGATAATGATGTTTGAATGTGGAAAAGGGCACTAGAATTATGAAATACGGCCAAGTTCCAAGAATGACTTTATAATTGTAGCCACTAGTGCCAATGAATCGAAAGTATATGAAAGAAGTATGATGTGAGATGATTGACTGAAAAAGATAATGTCTTGGGTGAGACGGCTTAGCCGATCGGGCCGTGATCGAACGCCATGCCACACACATGGTGGTGATTGTGCGGGAAATAATAATTGAAATTATGGTTATGGTTGATGTCTCAAATGAGACGACCTAGCCGATCGGGTCGTGATCGGACTCCGTGTAAGAATACGGTGGTATTGTAAATTATGGTATATTGGAACTAAAGATCACCCAACCTAATAACATGGAAATTGACTTGAAAACTTATGTTACCCTTAACTTGATGTTTTAGTATTATTTGAAGCTCTTATTGAATTCTTGATTGTCCCCCTTGTATTATTATTCATTCTATTGAGATGGTGTTTAGTTTTACATACTAGTACTGTTCGACAGTACTAACGTCCTTTTTGCCGGGGGCGCTGCATCTTTAAATGGATGCAGGTGGTTACATAGCACACAATGTTGATCAGCGATAGTGGCACATCCTCTTCCCAACAAACTTGGCAGCTCCACTTCATCCCGGGGTCACGTATTGTATCTTTTGTTCATATTATTATCACGTCTCGAGGTATAGCCGGGGCCTTATTGCCGGCACTATCATAACACTCTTTTGTATCTTTTAGAGGCTCCGTAGACACTTTGTGGGTTGTACATGGGTGCTAGAAAAGTCAAACAAGTTATGCTGTGTTTTGATCACTTGGATATGTATAACTTCTAAAATAATTACTCCCGCTACTCTTCTTCATAATCTCCCACTACTTCTTATCATTATGGTTGTAACTCTCACACCTCCATTGTTACATCTCACATTTCACATGTTAAAGTTTCGCCGTAAGTTAATCGACGTTAGCTCGGGAATAAAATTATTTTTGAGGTTATAAGCATTTATGCTATTTATAACAGCTGATAAGTATGTACCGTGAAGGTTAGAGGGTAAACGAATCAAAACAATGAGTTTCGTTGAAGGTTGTCAATTTGGGATAAAAAATGGTCTGAGCTATAATACCCGGTATTTATGGACTAGTGCCATACAAGGTGCCACATAACCATGATATTAAGGTGTATAAAGTATGTTAAAAGTGAGTAGTATTTTAAGTAATTTGAGATATTTTTTAATTATGTGAATAATTGAGTAATTAATAATTTTTGATGGGAGATTAGCTAATTAATTACAATCTTTGGATAAGTTTAGTAAGCCTCCCAACGTGGCAGTAGTTGAGGTCTTGATCAAAGCCAAATTTTGACTCTTAATTCATGTAAAAGGTGGCATATTTAGAAGGTTTTTGTGGCCAAGTCACCACATAAGTGGGGCCCACAGCCAAAGATATTAAAGACCTCTCTAATTCACTTTGTATCTCTACAATGTAATGAAGAAAGCTTCAGCAAAGATTATTATGTGATAGCAACATGATTTGCTACAAAATTCATACAAGACTACTTAGCAACGTGAGAATTGCGATTCTAAGGGAGTATGGTGCAATCTTTCTCAAGAATATTAAACGAAATTTTTTTCCTATTTCGATATCGCCGTTACCTGTTTCGTCGCGATTGACGTGTGTTAGAGGGATTGTCAAGAGAATCGGGTCAAGTATATTAAGGCTATCCCTTCTTTCTTTTTGGCATGATTCATACGATACAAACGAAACGAGTAAACACACAATTTTCATAAATGACTCTATTCATAGAAGTATTAAAGGTGCCTATATTCTTGATTCCCCATGTGAATTATTATTATATCTTCTATTCATGGGTCTCAGAAAAATACGTAGTTGATAAAGTTATCCGAAAGGCATATTGATCTTATGACATTCCGAGAAATCTTATTAACGTATTTCTTATGCATTTCATTCATTTATACATGTACATTGACCCATAACCAGATGGCGTTATATACGTGTATATTATATGTATATGGGATATGAGAAAAGGTTACGGCGTTATATACGCACCACCACCTGATCAGTTGGTATATGTTGATGATTTTGCCCATAATGGCCGAGATGATATGATGGAATGCCCTCAGAGGCTTGATGATATTATGTACACCTATACCTATGCATGATATGACATTTATACACACATGCATGACTTTATAAATATTTCAGGATTCACAAAAGTTATTTAGACTTACAGGTGGATTCCTTTACCCCATGTTTCATTTATGTCTTTTATGGACTGATTTTCATGCCTTACATACTCGATACATTATTCGTACTGACGTCTCTTTTGCTCGGGGGCGCTGCGTTTCATGCTCGCATGTGCAGGTAGACATGCTGACGGTCCCCCTCTTTAGGATCCTTGATCAGCGAGAGTTGGTGTGCTCCAGTTGATCTGGAGTTATTAAGTTTTGGTACGCTACTTTTGTATGTAGATATAGGTACGAAGGGGGCCCGATTTCGCCCTTTATACAGTTGTACACTCTATTAGAGGTATGTAGACAGTCATATATAGTTGTATAGTACGTGGCCTTGTCGGCTTCCAGTTTTGGATATATATAGTTGTCTATAGCAGCCTTGTCGGCTCGCCTTACCGTATTCCGCATGTTTATGTATATATGTCTTTTGGACATGTTTTCCTCCCATATGTTATTCACGTGCTTCAACAGTTTAATGGCAGATGTTATTCATGACCTACCCTTAATTCATATTTATATCTTAGACGTATTCTTAGGGGTGTTCGATAGGTAGGACTCGAGTACTCGTCATAGCCCATCGGTTTGGGTCGTGACATCCATAACTTCCTTCATGAATTTTCCTATGATCTCAATACTTAATACCATGTTTATGACATCCCTTTGTATTATCTTAATGTCATCCTATAAATAGAGTGTTTGGGCTTCACATTGTACACAGTTGAATACATTGAAGAAATAAGAATCCCTCATCTCTTGCTCCCTACATTCTTTTCTATTTTCTTGTTTTATATTATTACTTTGAGCTAAGTTTCTTAACACGTTATCAACACGAGTGTCTAATTTTTTATTTATATCGTCACCTAAAGGAGCACAGCTAACTAAGTTTACGGCGGAACTACAAAAAATGGAGTATCCAAAATTATTGATATAGGCTGATTGTTGAGCCAATATATACTTTTGGCATTTCATATGCCATGTTGATTGGTTTGCTTATGTTGTCCATTTTAGTCATGTTATATTTTCCATCAATGTTTTGGTCTTCATCAACTTCAAAGTAAGCTACAAAATTCGACATACAAGTTAGAAGCGCTGTAGCAGAATATTCGTATGGTCTTTCTTTATCTAGCCACAAAAATAAGTAATATTGTGAATTCATAGTGCAATCCGAGGAGTTATATTAGTTTGGTGCGGTGATTTCAAACTGAGTTTGGTTCTTCTTCAGCGCATGTTTTAAATTCACCTCATTACGAGAATCGGAAAAAAAATAACTGATGGAACCAAGAAAAAAAGGTGTATAATTAGTTATGCTTCTGCTGGGATTTATTTATGATTTAAAAATAAGTTTCAACCAATTTTTAAACTAAACTATTTTGATTCGCATATACAAAATCAGTTCATACGTACTCTTTTTAGTTTCTAAAGTAGTGTAATCTAACCACTACATGAAGTTAGACATTATTGGTACGCAAGTTATTCTGCACGTAAGTCAAAATTTGAGAATTAAAAGGCTGATTATTTATTCCTTCTTAATAGCCTTTGTATATCCAAGATAATTTTGTTTTATAAAGCCTATGAGGAGTTATTCCCTCTTAATGGAATAACTTAGTTAATTTTTAAGTTTCACGTACTCCGTGCAAAAGTGACCATTGTTGCATATAATTCTTCTGGGAAGTAATTCTTTTCTAGTCTCAAATTTGATGAATTTGAATGGGATTCAGAGGTATAGATTCACATCTATAGACTTTCACCTAACTGTTAGTTATTATTTTAAAAGGTATAGCAATAATTTTTAGTAGGTACTATGTATAACTCCCTGTATTCAGAAATAAATTTTTTATCAAAGTCACCAAATAGTCTTACCTTGATACACTATTATGCTTTGAATATATCTGGTACATGTCCATCTCATAAGCAAATATTGCTTGTAATAAATATCTAAACAATGATGTGATCATTAATATTTTTAAATGCTCGAGGGTGAGCCTCGGCAAGTTTTAGCCTATTATGGCATTGGTTGAGGATAAGACATCGGGTTTGAGCCTTGGTGCACCATGATGATAAGGTCATGATATTGGGTTCAATTCCCAACACATTTACCTTAACATGCTTTTGTATGGATAAGGCATTGAATTCAAATCTCAATGCACCATATTGATGATATAATGATGACTGATCCAAAATAATATGCTTTTGATGAAAGAATCATGAAACGTATCCCACTTGATTTGCTCAATTCTATGAAAAGAATGTGGTAGCGGTGCATAATAAGTCTAAATGAATACAAATGACATAATAATAGTCATCATTATGGTGATTGTAAAAAGGAGAACAATAAGTGTTCTCAAAATAATCCTTCAAAGGTGAAGAAAATATGTATCAATGTGGTCTGTTAATACGTGACACGTTCATATGATTATAGTCCATTCCTTGAAAATGTGACTTGTGATAAGCATTACAAATTCAGACTCATTCCTGAAAGTGAATGTGGAAATATATGTGTGATACAAATTATGCATAAGAATGTGCTTATGCATGATTGAATAAATACTACAACTCACCTCTATGTGAGGTTTGAGAGAAAGAAAAATAATGAACATTATTGTGTGGTTACATGAATATGTCATTGGTCGCGTACATGTGGTACGCCAAAAATATTTTGTCATGCCTTATAAAAAGTTATTAAAGACAAAATTAAAGCAAAAAATAGTTTTGCTTATGAGGAATTTGACCGTGATAATTATTATGATATGATTTTCTCCGTGAAGGAGACATTCACCATATGGATGGTATGACAAAAAATTTTGTATTACAAAATCAATTAAGAGCTTCCGAAGAATTAATTTGTTACTACCCGGATGAATGAAATTGTGCATGATATTAGTAAGTCTAAGAAAAACCTTTTGAGTTTCAAATGTATTAGCGAAAGTGATTGGCATATTGAAACTACAGATGAAATGAAGATTGAATATCTTCATGTTACTATAATCATACCGGATAAATATAAAATATTACCCGACTTTTCTTCTATTTTTACCACACAAGTATAAGTATGATGATGGAATCACATGCCACAAGTAAACTAGAGGTTTACTAAAACAAGTACTAGTTGTCATGACTAGATGGACATTCCGGTTCAAGTATGATGCGAAGAATTAATTTTGAATTCACATTGGCATATATTGAAGAAATAGAAGATTCTTCAAGAATTCTCTTATGCCGCTTATTCTCGTGATATGCCAGTTAAGGTTGGGATTAAATCTTTTGATTTCTGGAACGAATAAAAGGTGATATATATGGGCCCAGTCACCTGCCATGTGGATCGTTTACTATTATATGATTTTAATAGATGCATCTATTGTATGGTCACATGTGCATTTGTTATCAACTTGCAATTTGACTTTTGCAAGGTTGCTTGCTCAAATTATTAGCGTATAGTTCCAGAATGCAAATTATGATTATTTATCTTGATAATACTGGTTTAAATCCAAGTTGATTTAGCAAAATTTATATG
>AWOL01S0098736.1:0-27034 GCA_000715115.1 Nicotiana otophora
GCCTAATACATACTAATTTAATAACAAAATTGAACTATTTAATCATTTATCATAAACCATTAAATGACATACATAGTCGCAAGCGACCAATAGTTATACATTTCCCAAAACCGGTAGTACGAAGTCATAAGCACTACTAAAACACACTAGAGTTTCTAAACACAATACTGTTTTGAATTACAATTTTACAATAGCATAATAAAGTAAGATGTTGACTCCGAGGCCTGCAAACGTGAAGCAGGTATAGCTTGAAGTCTCCCGCCACGCAGACGCAACTCTCAAAAACACAATCAGAATACCTGAATCTGAACAAAAATGTGCAGAAGCATAGCATGAGTACACCACAACAGTACCCAGTAAGTATCAAGCCTAACCTTAGTAGAATAGTGACGAGGCCAGGTCAAGACACCTACTAGACATAGAAACTTGTTCAAGATATACATAAGCTAATAATGGAAAGAACATCAATGTAAGACCAACGGCAAAAAAATTATTGATTTACAACCAACAATGAAGTAATAGAAACATAAATGAAACCAAGTAGTAAACGAGTAATAAAGAAACAACATTACCAGAACACCGATGAGATGTAAATGAACTCAACTAAGGAAAAACAGATGACAACTCAAATAATCAAATCGCTCCCAACACATGGACTTACCACAAGAATTACCCCGAGGCACCACACCTCATAAACCACAAGTCATGGATAACAATTTCCAAATCCTACACATATGGCACCTCGTGTCCATAATAACAATCACTTTCTCACGGCAAAGCCCACGTGCTACCATGTACTCTGCAACCATGATAAATATTAATTTAGATGAATGAAAGATATATTTAAACACCATAAAATATAATAACAATCTTGAATAAAGTAAGGTGTCAAATGAAATAATGAGTTTATTTTAGAAATCAAGTAAAGTAAAATAATATACAATTTGTATGACACATAGTATAATATGGGTTTAGTTTAAAAATCAATAAAATTGAGTAAAAGTATCATTTTTAAACAAGGCAAAACATAAGTTAAATTAACGAATTAAATATAGAATTTGGTAAGGAAAAACATAATAACAATTTTAAGTAAGATAAACATATAACAGGGTGATGAGTATAATTTGAAAACCCAATTATAGTGAAAGTATGATAACCATTTAGAATAATAAGGCACCGAGTGAGATAACGAGTTCTATCTTAATAGGCACATAGAATAAAGCATGTTAATAATTCTTTTATGTAAACCATTATGTTACCAACAACTCAACAGAATATGATATAGTGACTCCACGTAATTAAATTCACATTGACAATAAATTCACCAAGTTATAATGGAGGCACAGATTGTCATGTTAAAGCAACACAATAAATCACGTAGAATGCATGACTCATACAAGAAATCACTATTATTTCAATACCAAGATAACAATGAATAACCAAACACAATAAAAATGCGGACGAATGATTGAAGGAAAAATAATGACCGTTCAAATCAATAAGTTGTTTCAACATGGAATATACAATGAAAATCACAACCGAGGTACCGCCTCGTATTTGCATTTTAGAATTTCAATCACAATATTTCTTTATACCGCCGCGTGAGCCTTACATTTGAAATAGGTTTTGAAAACAGTTTTCCCGAAATAGCTACATGCACTTTAGCCCACCTTACTTCACGTAGTTCCCCTACAAACAACACGCACATAAGTCCCATCTTATACCGCCGCATGCACATTAACCCCAAGCCTTATACCGCCGCATGCTCGTCAATAACACATCACAATAACAACTCGCACCACAAGCGCCCATATTTCAACTTGCCAATAATCAACCATATCAATGTTTCCACAATAATAGTCCATGGCTCCACCACAACATGTACAAGAATATCAACAACAAAAATGAATGTAAAATACTCAACAAGAAAGATGTCTCTACAATTGTCACGACCCAAAACGCAACATATCGTGATGGTGTCTATCACAATACTAGGCAAGTCGATAATCACAAATAACTACGTATTTTAAGCTGAAACATGTTTAATAGTGAAAATCTCATAAATAACCGATAAGAATTACTACAACTCAAATACAGAATTCCCAAATCTGGGTGTCACTGAGTACATGAGCTACTAAATGTCAACACGGTCAAAACTTCTAATACAACTGTCTGGAGAGATAGAAGAGTACTAAATAACTGAAAAGAAGGAGAGTCGAGGTCTGCTGACGCTAAAGCAGCTACCTCAAAAGTCTCCAGGCAGGTAATGCTCCAAGTCTAGCAACTACCGGGTCCAGATATACCTGGATCTGCACACGAAGTGCAGAGTGTAGTATGAGTACAACTGACCCAATGTACTCATTAAGTAACAGAACTAACTTAGGGCTGAAAGCAATGACGAGCTCAAAAAGGTACAATCCAAATCCAGATAATAAGTATATGTATAACAGGAAAATGATAGTAATACTCAGAGAAATCTCATAATCAGTTTATACACAGTACGAAAATGTAGACATGCTCTCAAATTCAACAATTAAGCTCAATACCAGTAAGATGTTCCAAATATAGCTAGCATGAGGAATGTTACATCTCTACGTCTACATAAATAAATATACAGGTCAAATGCAATGCATCACAATGATACTCACATGTGCTCACGCTCTCAGAGTGCTCAATTGACTGTCTCAACTCTCACCCATCACACTCAATCACTCAGCATTATATGGTACCTGCTCACTGTTGGCATGTTAGACTCCGTAGAAGCGGATCATGCCTAAGCGCTAATAAAAATATATTACGACGTACAACCCGATCCCATCATGAATCAATAATACCTACTGCGCCATGCAACCCGATCCCATCATGAATCAATAAAAACCTACTGTGGAACGCAGCTCGATCCCATCAATATCACTCACAATCCGGCCCTCAGTCCCCAACTCAACCATCAATCTCTCCAGTCTCTCGGGCTCACAAATCTCATGCCAATCAGCCCAAACAATAATAATATGATGTAACAATAAATGACAACATAGACTGAGATATGATATGCAAATAATAAGTGTGAGTGAGTATAACATTGTAGTTTAAGCAAATAATTCAACAGCAGAAATGACCTCTGTGGGTCCTAACAAAATAAGCATGCAGCCTAAACATGATTTCTAACATGGATTGCAACTCAATTACTCTAACACGTAGGGACTACATGAATAACAATAAGGTTTGACAACTACACGGTACCACGGAAATAACCGAGTCATAGTTACCATGGTGCACGCCCACACGCCCGTCACCTAGCATGTGCGTCACCTCAATACCAACCACATAACACGTATTTCAGGGATTCATACCCTTAGAACCAAGTTTACAAGTGTTACTTACCTCAAATCGCACAAATCCCTACTCCAACAAGCCCTTACCTCGCGAATCGGCCTATGAACGACTCGAATCTAGCCACAAACAACTTAATACGATCAATACAAGCTATAGGAATCAATTCCATACGATAAAGCTAGTTTTTTTTAACAAAAGTCAAAAAGTCGACCCAAAGAATTTGGGCCCACATCTCGGAATCCAACAAAATTTATAAAATTCGAACACCTATTTAATAACGAGTCCAACAATACCAAAATCACCCAATTCCGACCTCAAATCACTATTCAAATCCCCAAATCTTACTCTCCAATACATGGGTCAAAAATGCCCAAATTTCACTTCAAAAACACCAAATATATGGGGAAAATTCAATGGGTATTCAATATTAATAGATAAAACTGACCAAAAGTTACTTACCTCTTGAAATCTAGTGAAAACCCTTTCAAACATTGCCTCAATCCGAGCTCCAAAAGTCCAAAAATTAAGAAATTACTCTAACCCTCGACTTTATGAATTTGCTAGTGGTTTTGCTTTTACGGTGAAAAGTCCGCACCTGCGGAAAAACGCTAGACCCCCCGACCTACCACTTCTACGGCCAAGAGCTCGTACCTGCGAGATCACGCATGCGGTCCCGCTTCCGCATCTGCGTGCCCAGAACAAAATCCCAAACTCCGCACCTGGGATCTCTACATCGCAGAAGCGCCATCGCTTCTGCGGAAATACACCCGCTTCTGCGAGCTTCCCCACCTTCACTCTAATCTGCTTCTGCGACCAAAGCGTCGCATCTACGACCTCGCAGGTGCAGAACCTTTCTCATACCTGCGCTCCCAGGCTTCCTCCCCAAAATTTGCTCCTGCGATGTCTCAACGGCACCTGCGGACTCTCCCTCCAGAGATGCGATGACACCAGACATTAGCTGCTCCATTTTCAATCCGAATCTCACCCGAGGCCCCTGGGACCCTATCCAAACCTACCAACAAGTCCTAAAACACGATACAAACTTAGTCAAAGCCTCAAATCACATAAAACAACATTAAAAATACGAATAGCACCCCAATTCAAACCTAATGAAACTAATGGATTTCCAACTTCTACAATAGATAGCGAAACTTATCAAACCAACTCCGATTGACCTAAAATTTTGCAAACAAGTCATAAATGACACAATAGACCTATTCCAACTTCGGAACCAAAATTCGAGTCCGATAATAATAAAGTCAACTATCGATCCAACTTCTCAACTCTCTAAACTTCAATTTTTCCAACTTTTGCCAATTCAAGCCAAATCGACCTACGGACCTCCAAATCAATATCTGGATACACGCCTAAGTCTAAAATCATCATAAGGAGCTATCGAAACCATCAAAACTATATTCCAGAGTCACTTACACATATGTCAACATTCGGTCAACTCTTTCAACCTAGACTTCCAACCTTGGGACTAAGTGTCCCAATTCATTTCGAAATATCCTCGGAACCAAACCAACCATCCCGGCAAGTCACATAACAAGAAATGAACATAGAATAAGCAATAAATGGGGGAATA
This sequence comes from Nicotiana otophora, assembly GCA_000715115.1. Lineage (NCBI taxonomy): Eukaryota > Viridiplantae > Streptophyta > Magnoliopsida > Solanales > Solanaceae > Nicotiana > Nicotiana otophora. Next base: position 4,922 of record AWOL01S0098736.1, read on the forward strand.
AGGCTACAATACTCAAAACGACTGGCCGGGTCGTTACAACAATAAACAATTTCGCCTCAACATATTAACGACTTTCACAACTTCAACACCAAATAACTCAACAATGAGATAGATAATGTATAACCACGATATTAGATAAGTGTCACGACCCAAAATCCATTAAAGGTCGTGATGGCGCCTAACACCGTGGTCAGGCAAGCCAACAATAAATGATTATCCTAATTACTCATATTAGTATTTGAAATCATAATTTTCTTTAATTACATAATACAAAATGAGATTTACACAGTGAATGGAAATATTTTTCGCAACTACATTAATGAATAACCCGTAAGTACCCCCAAAACTCGGTATCATAAGTGCATGAGCATCAACTAGGAAGTAAAATAAAATACAGCATCTGTCCGGAATACAAATTAGACAGGAAAAATATAAATAACTCTGAAGGAGACTCTGTTGGTTGCGGATCATAACATGAAATGCAGCTCGTGGTAAGTCCCCGCATCATCCGCCAAAGGACCACTAGACATAAAGGTACATGCACAAAAATGTACAACAAGTGTAGTATAAGTACATAAATCAGTGTATACCCACTAAGTATCTAGCCTAACCCCAGAGGAGTAGTGATAAGGGGTCGACAACGACACTCACTAGTGGTCCAATAATATCAGGTACAATAAAGAGGTGAACAAATATGAGGCAGAGTAAGTAAATAAAATAAACGAGTATAAATACGTGGCACAATTCTTCTTTTTACAATAGGCTCAAGCTCTCAATTAGCAAACTTCCTCCTCAACCGGAGCATATATATATAAATATATAGTGGACCTCACCAAAATGGGTCGTTATACTTCAAATCAGGAAGAACTCACAGATACACTAGCTTCTTGCCAAATGTTACGCACGATTTCATGAGGATATTTTATAGAAATACCGAGGCGTACGGCCTGATCCCATCATAATCTGTGCACTGCCGAGGGTCAAACCGCACGAACCATAGATGCATCTATTAACCTGTCAAGGAGAACGGCCCGCTCCCATGGGAGTGTGGTACATAAATCCTGCCAAGGCGAATGGCCCAATCCCATTAGAATAAGAAGATTTAATGGGTGCTTGACCTCACTTACGAATAAACATGTGAGTTATAATTTCTTTAATGAAAAACCTTTCAATGAAACATACATATATATCGCGGAGATAATTTCATAAGAGGAATCCAATTATTTCGTGACTAATCATGAAACTCGTGAAGTCTCTACAATAACAACTCTATCACTCTACGCATGTCTAGTCTCAAGTCACAATGCGAAATAAAAGAATTAAACGAGCAAATATAATCTCTATAGTGCAAGTATAGCATGGTGTGAACCTAAGTCTACCCGGACAATAACATGAATCTAGCTACGTACGGACTCTCGTCACCTCGTACGTACGTAGCCCCCGCATCAAGTTGCACATATTAAATACATCACCTAGGGTAGTTTCCCCCTCACGGAGTTAGACAGGAGACTTACCTTATCTCAAAGCTTACTTTCCGGTCCAAAATTGTGCTTTAAATCCTCAACTCCGTGCCAAACGATCCGAAGCTAGTCAAATGTTATATAAAATAGTCAATACATGCTCAAGAGTTCACATCCTAACTATTAAAGTGATTTTCCAACCCAAATTGACAAATTCCTAAAATTCACCTCCGGGCTCACGTGCCCGGATTCCGAAAATATTTGAAGATAAACATTACCCATAACATCATGAACTCAATTATATGATTTATTCTCAATTCCATGCCCAAATTCGTGGTCAAAATCCAAAAATATAAATTTCTAGATTTTCTACCAAAATCCCAAATTTCCACTAATTTCCATGAATTTTCCTTTAAAAATCTATATATATAATCCAAGTATTTAACTTGCAATAGGTGAGAATCACTTACCTTGACATAAATAATGAAAGTCTCCTCTTCAAAACCTCCAACAATCGCCCACCCAAGTGAAAAATGAGAGGGGATGAGCCAAACCCCGCATTAAAACCAATCTACCCAGGCTCGCCCTTCTTCGCGATCGCAGGAATGCCTTCGCGATCGTGGGAATGCCTTCGCGATCGCAAAGGCTAAACACACTGCCTCCACATTTTCCTCTACGCATTCGCAGCCCAATGGTCGCGTTCGCGAACCTGGTGACTCCCTACCCTTTCCGTTCGTGGGCCTCAAGCCGTATTCGCGAATGCTTAACGCCTGGCAGGCCCCCAACTCATTTCCTCTTCGCGTTCGCGTGCGCCTACCCGCGTTCGCGTAGGCTTCCACAACCTAAGCTCCACGTTCGCATCTCTCCCATCGCGTTCGCATCTCTCCCATCGCGTTCGCGATGGGCAAATCCAGCAGGCCCCAAAAGTCTCCTTCGCGAACGCATGAATCCCATCGCATTCACGAAAAAGGAAACCAGATAGCAGCAAAAGCACCAGCAAATCATTCCAATTTGGTCCAAAACCATCCCGAAATACACCCGAGGCCCCCGGGACCCCATCCAATCACACAAACCAGTCCCATAACATAACACGAACCTGCTCGAGACCTCAAATCACCTCAAACCACGTAAAAACCATGAATCGCACCCCAATTTAAGCTTAATGAACTTTAGAGCTTCAAACGTTTATATTCGATGCCGAAACCTATCAAATTACGTCCGATTGACCTCAAAATTTGCACACAAGTCACATTCGATATTATGGACCTACTCCAACTTCCGGAATTGGAATCCGACCCCGATATCAGAAAGTCCACTCCTGATTAAACTTCTCAAAAACCTTTAAATTTCTGACTTTTGCCAAATGACCTCGAAATGACCTACGGAGCTCCAAATCCACCTCCGGACGCGCTCCCAATACCAACGACGCTATTCCTAAATTCAGAATCCCACACGGACATCAATAACATTGAAATGCACTTCAACCCAAATTTATGAAATTCTTCCAAAATGCCAACTTTCCACAATTGGCACTGAAACGCTCCCGGCTCATCCAAAACCCGATCCGGACATACGTCTAAGTCTAAAATCATCGTACGAACTTGTTGGAACCTTCCAATCTCGATTCCGAGGTCGTTTACTCAAAAATCAAACCTTAGTCAATTCTTCTAACTTAAAGCTTCCGAAATGAGAGTTTTCTTTCCAAATCAACTCCGAACTTCCCGAAATTCAATTCCGACCACGCGCACAAGTCATAATACTTGAAGTGAAACTATTCAAGGCCTCAAAACACTAAACGATATGCTAGAGCTCAAAACGACCGGTCGGGTCGTTACAATAAGACTAACTCACAATAAAAAAGATAGCATATAAAATGACTTCAAATAAGGGAAATCAACAATGAAAGAGATAACTTGAACAATAACTTCAAATAATGGTAATCAACAATGAAGAGATAACATGAACAATAACTTCAAACAATGAAATTCAACAATGAAGAGATAGCATGTAACAATAAAAGTAGCACTAAATTCAACTAAAGGATGAGAGCAATTTATCAATTTGGATGATGAACATTGTTAACGAAATCATTTAAGGCATGTAAGGATAGACTAACACAAGTAAGAATAGATTGAGTATGAGAATTTAGAGCATGATATGACAATTAAATTAAGACATGGAAGGATTATAAGTAGCCTAGACCGGTTAAATATCAAGTACAACCCGTGTACCCACTCGTCACCTTGCGTACACGGCTTTCACATAGCACAAATGAATCAATCAATACCAATCCTAAGGGGTAGTTCCCCCACATAATTGTCACGACCCAAAAATTCATCTGTCGTGATGACGCCTATCTTAATACTAGGTAAGCCGACAACCTCAATAAACTACCAATTCCTTTAAGTTTGAAAACACAATAAATAAATTTAAGAGTAAAATCCCATAATTTCTGATACAAAATACTGTCTTTATACAATACACTCCCAAAATACGGTGTCACTAAGTACATGAACATCTAAATGACCACACAGTCTGACTGATAAAAACACTGTATGAAAACAGTACAAATAACTGAAAGGAAAAAGAGTCAAGGTCTGTGGACGCCAAAGCATCTACCTCGATAGTCTCCAACAGATAAATCTCCAAACCTAGCAACCGCCGTATTCGAAAGCACCTGGATCTGCACACGAGGTGCAGGGTGTAGTGTGAGTACAACCAACTCAATAAGTATCTTAAATAAACAATGCAAGGTAAGAGAAGCTTAATTTATTGAAGTCACTAGTTAAATCAGTATAAATCTATCATTTTCGATTAACATAATATGAGATTTAAAGCTAGCCCATAAGGCTTCGTGATACGAAAATCTGTGTGTGCATGTGCACTGGTTCTACACTACCCTGCTCAATAATATTATGGCATGTAGAGGGAAAGAAAACAAGTAAATCAGATAAATGATCAAGGAAATATAAGTTTCACACAGTGCACGGACAACTCACGTGTTGCACGGACAACTCACGTGCTAACAATAGAATCTGCATGGATAACTCACGTATGACACAGACAACTCACGTCTCAATATCTATATAGGGATCCGCACGGACAACTCACGTGCTAGTAATATCAATATGTAGATCCGCACGGATAACTCACGTGCCAATAACATAATCCGTCCGGCATAGTCACAAGGCCCAGTTCAAAATATCATACATAAGCAATAAAGTAAGTGTACATGTATATAATGAATGAAGTGAAATTCTCCTACCCCTGGACTGGTGTAAATAATATGCTAAAGTGTAGGCATGTGCAAAGTGTGCTATCGTAGCTAAATCCGGAAATTTCATCAATCAAAAGCATTTATCAAGTTCGTTCAGGGATTTAAACCTCTAAGTAGACACATCAAGGCTTAATTAGATCACATAGATTGTTACCACATGTTTAGATATCGAAGCTTAACAGTCATTTATGGGCTTATAGGAGCCCGAGCATAACCCAAACATGAATACACAACCCCGGCGCCCGCATATGGGACATCCCCGCACATGTGCGCACTCCAAAAGCATGTGGCTATCACAACAATTCAGGCAACTGGTACCTCAACCGAGTTTAAATATGATACTTACCTCAAGCAACTCGAATCACTCCGCTAGCAACCCTTTGCCTCGCAAATCGGCCTCCGAACGCCTCGAATCTAGTCACAATTAATTCGATATAATCACCACAAATTATAGGAATCAATTCCATATAAAAATACTAAATTTCCTAATTAAATCCGAAAATTAACCCAAACTTCAATAGTGGGGCCCACATCTCGGAACTCGGCAAAAATTATAAAATATAAATTCACATTCAACCATGAGTCCAATCATATCAAATTTATCAAATTCTGACATCAACTCGACCTCCAAATCCTAAATCCTTATTTTGAAATCTCTAGGCCCAAATCCTCGAATTACACCTCAAAAACACGTAATCTAGTTGAAATACTCAATAATAATTCAATATTATTGACTAACAATGATCACAAGTGACTTACCTCAACAATTCCCAATCGCCCCCAACCGAGTGTTTGAAATCCAAAAATGACAAAATGTCGGAACCCCTCTGTTTTGTAATCTGCCCAGTGCTTTCGCACCTGTGGCTTCTTCAGTCATTTCCGTGACACCGCTTATGCGGTCATTTCTTCGCTTCTGCGAATCCAACTCCCCTTCCCCTTTTTCGCTTCTGCAATCGCACCTTCGCAGGTGCGACTCCGCTTCTGCGGTCCACCTGCCCTGTAAGGACTCGACAGGTCATTTTGAGAATCTACACTTCGCTCGGAGTTTTTAGAGCTCGAGAATCTCCACATGATATGTTATGACTTGCGTAAACCGTCGGTATTAGTTTTCAAGTTATTCAGAATTGATTTGGAAGGATGAACTTCAAGATTCAAGCTCTAAGTTGGAGAAATTGACTAAAGTTGGATTTTTGGGTAAACGATCTCAAAATCAGGATTTGAAGGTTCCAGCAGGTTCGTATGATAATTTCGGACTTGGGCGTATGTTCGGATTGGATTTTGGATAACCCGAGAGCATTTTGGCGCCTATTGTGGAAGTTAGCATTTTGGAAGAAATTCATCATATTTGGGCTGAAGTGCATTTCAATGTTATCGATGTCTGTTTGGGATTTCGAGTCTGAGAATAACTCCGTATGGTGATTCTGGTATTGGGAGCGTGTCCGAAAATGGATTTGGAGCTCCGTAGGTCATTTTGGATTCGTTGGCAAAAGTTAGAAATTTGAAGGTTTTTGAAAAGTTTAACTCGAAGTGGACTTTTTGATATCGGGGTCGGAATCTGATTTCAGAAGTTGGAGCAGGTCCGTAATGTCAAATGTAACTTGTGTGCAAAATTTGAGGTCAATCGGACGTGAATTGATAGGTTTCGGCATCAGTTGTGGAAGTTTGAAGTTTCAAGTTCATTGAATTCGAATTGGGGTGTGATTCATTATTCCGATGTTGTTTTGTGTGTTTTGAGGCCTCGAGTAGGTTCGTGTTATGTTATGGGTTTTGTTGGTATGTTTGGACGGGGTCCCGGGGGCCTCGGGTGTGTTCCGGGTGGGCTATGGGACATTTTCCTCCTATTTTGAACTGCTGAATTTGTCATCTGGTTTTTCTTCATCGCGTCCGCGTCCTTGCACTTGCGTTCGCGTGGTGTTATTTTGGACGGTGGAATATTTCCTCTTCGCGTTCGCATCTACCCTCTCGCGTTCGCGAAGTTCTGCCACCTCCTTCTTCGCGTTCGCATTCCATATGTCGCGTTCGCGAAGTGCAAACCAGGCCCCCGACACTGGTGATCATTTTCCTCTTCACGTTCGCGTGTCTCTTACGCGTTCGCGCAAGTCCTGTCCCTTGTTCATCGCGTTCGCGTCCCGTTTCTTGCATTCGCGAAGGGTATTCTGGGCAGCTTTTATTTTTCTTCTTCGTGAACGTGATAGTCCTTCCGCGTTCGCGATGCATAAAAGACCTGGGCAGTGTTCTTTTAAAAATCGCGATTTTGAGTTCATTTTAACATTTCTAAGCCCGGATTAAGGCGATTCTTGGAGCAATTTTCATCTTGTGGACTAGGGTAAGTGTTCTCTACTCAATTTTGATCTTATATCACGAATCTACCCTCGTTTTTGGTAATTGGATTATGAATTTTATAGAGAAAATTGGAGGTTTTGGACTAAAGTTCATAATATGAATTTTTGAGTTTTGAACATCGAATTGGAGTCGGTTTTGAGTGAAACTAGTATGGTTGGACTCGTACTTGAATAGGTGGCCGTATTTTGTAAAATTTATCGGGTTCCGAGGTGCGGGCCCGTGGGTCAACTTTTGGGTCGATTTTTAGACTTTGTTAAAGATTGAGACTTTGTGATCCAGAATAGTCTCTTACGAGTTTTATTTGTGCTTTGAAGTTATTTTGATTAGATTTAAGCCGCCCGGAGGTCATATCACTCGAGGAGTTCATTCTGAGTATCGGTTTGCCTTCTTTGAGGTAAGTGTTTTGCCTAACTTTGTTGAGAGAATTTTTTCTACTATTTGACATTGTTTGCTACATGCGTGGGTGATACATATATGAGGTGACAAGCATATATGCATGTGCCAGGGTAACCATGCTCGGGGGTAAAATATGTTATAAACTGTGTCTTGTAGAATCACGTGATCTTCTTGCCTTATGCCGTACTTGGCTTCTAGATACTAAGAACATAGTATTAAATGTTAGAAACTAAGATTTAGCTTATTATAACTTGATCAAATTTGATGGAAATTCTGAGAATACATTGGTCTGTTTAATTCTGTCATCAATATGCATAATCATTAATACATTGCTACGGCCGATATTCTTGAGATACTAGATTTTATACTTGTGTTGTAGATCATTTGTGAAATTTGTTGGAATACTTGAATAAAAAGGTTCTTATGGGTTTATTGAACTATTGTTGGCTTGGAAAGTTGTGATTGGGATTCATTTGAAATATTCGTTTAAACACTCTCCTTGACATTATTTATGCTTCCTGCCTTGTTTGTCATTGATATACATATGCTTTAATTTTTTTTATTCCAACCATGTTGGAAATCTTGATATTTAGGATTTTACAAGTAGCTAAGAATTTCGAACAATGTAACATGACTATAATTCAGTTGATATATTTGTACAATTTTTATTTCCTACAAAAATGATGTTTTTCTCTTCAACGGGATTTTTTTGGCATAATATTTAAAAACTACACTAAACAATTAGAAAAAAAAATATGATTAAGAGTATAAAAGACAATAAGATAACTGCCGTAATTAGAGACAATGCCAAAAATTACAGTAAAACTTATTTTTTCCTTTATTGAGCTAGCTAAATGGAATTAACTTTCATTGTTTTTAGAAACTTATACTTTTTAATTTTATTTTTCTGTTATCCAAACACACTATTTAATAAGTTTTAAAAATTATGTGCTCATTGATATAGTATACATGCATAAAACGCATGCCTACAGACTAAAAAGGAAGTATTATAAATAGAAATATGATAATTTGTGAAATTAAAACAATATGATTGTATAAGTGGAGTAAATTTTAACTTGAATATATTGACTGAGATAATTGAGTAATTATATGGGGCATAGTTTTTCCTTTTATTGAATTAGCTATATAGGATCAACAATCATTATTTTTAACAATTTACACTTTTTCTTTAAATTATATTTTTCTATTTTTAATATACTATTTGCAATATTTTTAAGAACTTTATATTCATTGAAATAGGGTATACGCGCAACGCGCGTATCCTAAAACTAGTTTTATATAAGGGATCTTTACCCAAATAGCCGGTCATATTCATTGTTTACTTTTTCTAGTCATATACATAGTTTATACATTGATTATACACAATTATACACATATAATACATAAATTATGCATATATTATATCTTCACTGGCTATGTTTAGTTTAAGCGATTGAGTGACCTGCTATTTGGGTTAATTATTCTTTATATAACTAGTCTTAGCCTCTTAGGGTATGTATGTTGCGCGTATACTTTATAACAATGAGTATAAAATTTATTAATTATATTATTAAAATATTATATTAAAATATATTGTAATTAATAAAATTTAAAGGAAAAGAATTCAAGTTTATGAAAATATATGATTTATATTAAACCCAATAAAAGTTCTCGGACCAGAAGAAACAATCCTTTATATGTCTATTAGTTCAAATATGTAGCAGAGTATACTTTTGATATGCAAAAATACACACACACATATTCAATATTTAATTGTTATGTTCTCTTTAAATTTTAATCATTTAACTATATAATAACCCTACTTCAATAATTCTGATTATAAATATTTGTATTCAGTTGACTAATCTCCAACAATGGTCGTTGGTATCTATAATAACTACGGATTCCTTATGAGACTTATATAGAAATTAATCTTTCAATGAAATAATATTCGTAGTCGTATTCTTTCGGTTTGTAATATTCTTTCTTCAATATAGATTATATTCTTAATAAGAAAAGAATTTATATAAGGCAAAATCTTAATCGATTTCAAAGTCGTAAATACTAGGACTTACTACATAATTCTAATAAATATAGTCAAAATTGTAGTTAATTTAAAGTCCTAGATATTAGAAATATAACTTAAATTATAATTTTGTCTAATGTAAAATCTGTTTTTAAAGGGTAAAAAAGACGAATGACATTTCGCTAAGGGATTTCGTACGTGTAATCTATTACTACTATATTAAAAGCATGAAGATCCTAAACGAAATGTCATTCCCCTTTTTACCCTCTAAAATAAATTTTATATTGGACAAAATAGTCATTCAGTTATTTTTCTAATATTTAGGAGTTTTAAATCAACTAAATTTTAATTATTAAATCTAATTTCCTTATTTAGACTGTGTAGGAAATCTAATATATAAGATCATTCAAATCCCACGAAACTAAAAACTAGCTTCCAAATACCCTAGCATAATCGCCCAAGAAAGTTCATGGTTGCACGAAAAAGTCAAAAATTTATAATTTGGAACCCATCTGAATTTGGTTGTACCCGGAATAAGCGTCGAGAAAACTCAATATCTCGTGTCCGGCCGTCGCGTCGATCATTCGATCGATGTTAGACAAAGGGAATGAATCCTTCGGACATGCCTTGTTTAGATCTTTGTAATCTACATACATTCTAAGTTTGTTTCCTTTTTTAGGCATTACTACTATGTTAGCTAACCAATTCGGGTATTTAACTTCCCGGATGGAACCTATTTTCAAAAGTTTAGATACCTCGTCTTTGATGAACGCGTGTCTGATCTCAAACTTTGGCCTTCTCTTTTGTTTGACCGGGTGTAACTTTGGATCCAGGCCCAATTTGTAAGGTGTTACCTCCGGTGGGATCCCTGTCATATCTAAATGGGTCCAGGCGAAATAATTGACATTAGCTTTAAGAAAATCAATAAGTTTTTTCCAGAGCTCGGGAGTTAGTCTCGTGCCCAGGTATACCTTTCGATCTGGTAGGTGCTCGATCAGTATAACCTGCTCCAATTCCTTGATTGTTTACTTAGTGGCATCGGTGTCATTGGGTGCTATAAAAAAATCTCGGGACGCCGTAATCATACTCTTCGTCCGCTATGTGCTCCTCCTATTTTTCCAGCCCGGTTGAGGTCGGGATCATTGATTGCTATTTGGTTTCCTTTTCTTCAGTCAGTTCACTGCTTTTTGATGTCTAAACCGCGGGCACCGGGATTACTTCATCGATAACGAACATCTCATTTGTGGCTGACTGTTCCCCATAGAATTTTTTGACTCCTCCCGGAGTGGGAAATTTCAACGCCTGATGTAAGGTTAAAGGCACCGCTCTCATGCTGTGAACCCATGGCCTTCCGAACAAGGCGGTGTACCTCATGCCCCCTCGATTACGTAGAACTTTGTATCGTGGGTGGTCCCGGCAGTGTTTACCGGTAAAGTTATTTCACCCTTTGTCGTCTCGCACGCCATATTGAATCCGTTCAACACCCGGACCGCCGGTATGATTTGGTCCAACAATCCCAGTTGTTCTATGACCCTCTATCGGATAATGTCGGCCGAGCTACCTGAATCAATCAATACACGTTTAACTCGAGATTTATTGATAAGTACGGATATTACCAATGCATCATTGTGAGGCTGGATGATTCCCTCGGCGTCTTTGTCGTTGAACGAGATGGCACCTTCCGGAACATAATCCCGGGTGCATTTTTCCCTTGTGATAGAAACTTTGGTGAGTTTTATCATTGGCCCTTGTAGGACATCCACTCCCCCAATGATCATGTTGATCACGTGTTTGGGCTCCTCTTATTCGATCTGTTTGTTGGCGTCCTTGTTTCTGAAATGATTTTTGGCTCGTTTGCTTTGGAATTCTCGAAGGTGCCCATTGTTGAATAATTGAACTACTTCTTCCCTTAGCTGTCGACAATCTTCGGTCCTATGATCATGAGTACCATGGTACTTATACACCAAGCTATGGTCCCTTTGGGAGGGATCAGACTGCAGTGGTCTAGGCCACTTGTTCTCTTTAATGCGTCCTACATTCGACACTATACTTACAACATCCACGTTGAAATTGTACTCCGATAATCTCAGCTCTTCCCTACCCCCGAGTGACCTGTCAAAATTGTTTTTTCTCATCAGGCCTCGGTTTCTCGGTCCTTGATTATTTCTCTTGTCATTCCTAGTCGGGTGGAGCCCGAATCCATTTCCCCTTAGATCTGAGTCGTACGGTTGATATCGATCTCGTACCGACCTTAGCTCCTGGTCGATGATTCTCTTAGATCTGTCATTTGCTCTGTTGGGGTAAACAGACCCCCGATGGGGCTTCTAGTTGGTCGTCATCATCTGTGATCTTCGATTGATACCTATTATGGACGTCGGCCCAAGTGACCACCGGGTACTCCACGAAGTTTTGCTTCAATTGTTGAGAAGCCACATAATTTCGAGGGTTGAGCCCTTGAGTAAATGCCTGAATGGCCCAATCATCCGCGACCGGGGGAAGGTCCATTCGTTCCATCTGGAACCTTGACAAGAACTTTCTAAGTATCTCGTTATCTTTTTGCTTGACTTTGAAAAGGTTTGACTTCCTCGTCGCGACCTTTATGACACCGGCATGGGCCTTTATAAAATTATGAATCAATAAAATTCGGAGGCAAGTTGTGATACCATATCATTGCTTATTTGGACAAGGTTTCTCCAAATTTCTTCAACAACACCGATTCGATCTCGTCGTCTTCCAGGTCATTCCCCTTGATTGCGCATGTATAGGAGGTTACATGTTCGTTTGGATCTATGGTCCCATTATACTTGGGAATGTCGGGCATTCGAAATCTCTTCGGGATCGGTTTCGGCGCCGCGCTCGGGGGAAAGGCTTCTAAATGAATGTTTTCGAATCCGGCCCCTTCAATATTGGAGGCGCTCCCGGGATCTGATCGAACCTAGAATTATAAGTTTCCACCTTCTTGTCATTAGCCTCTATATTTTTCTTACCAGACTCCATCCGCCTTATCAATGCTTCGAGTATCTTTATCACCTCGGCAGTTTCCCCGGGCCCGAACTCATCCGGTTCCAAGGCAATTTGTTCATCCCTTCGATTGTTTTCCATGACCCGCTCGGGCTCGATCCTGTTAGGGACGTGATTTGGGTATGCAACCGTGCTATTGCCGCTTGCTGAGCTTGCAACATTTCAAAAATCAACCGCAAGCTAACTCCATCACCTTCCCCTTTGGGTGCTTCTCGAGTCGATGGGCAGGGTGCCCCGCGAATGCTGTTTTGGGGGTCGGTTGGCAGATTGATGTTGATGGCAACCTGTGAGGTAGCGTCGACCGGGTCAGCGACTGGGACACCATTGAGATCAACATGGGGCACGTCATTGCTAGGTACCACGTTATTTTTTACACCGTGGTGGCTTGACTCAGTGTCAATGTTCAAGTGAGGAGACCGAGAATTTGACATCGTTAGGTTTACTTGAAATCAAACTTCAAAGAACAAGTATAAAATAGGGTGTGTGATAGAGATTCATATTAAATCACCACTATTATCCTTAGCCCCACGGTGGGCGCCAAACTGTTTACCCTTAAAAATGAATAACAATTAAATTTGTACGGGGTTTAAAGGACGCGTGATTTAATTTAATATGAATCATCTAAGAACAATAAATAATCAAATTAAATAGAGAATAAACGACCAAACCAATCGCGATGGAACAATCAAGCCTAGTTTTAAGTTGAACACTAAAAACTAGCTCCGATCGAACCCTCGATATGAGCTCGGTTGCAATTAAAGAATAGAGTAACTGTAGAACACTTTGAATAATAGCCAGGAGACAAAAATAAACTTTTATTGCTTTGATATACGTGTCAACAGTGGTTTAAAATGAAAAAGTCCTCCCCTTTATATAGTAGGGGAATTTCAATTCTAGTACAAGTCTAAATAAGGTAAAAATCTTTTTTTTTGGTAAATGTCGATCTGCAGTTGATATCGGACGGGATTCGCCGTAATATCTAGTTGAGGGCGAATATTATGGCTCCCTGCTCGTCATGCTCAATCGTTTCTCTTTTTCCTCGGTCTCGAAACTTTACTTGGTTCGGATCCGTTATTTAGCCGTGTCCAATCCCGGATGCACCGTTCATTCCCCGGGGCTCCGAAACGAGGGACCCTTCGGCTTCGCTCGAGGTTGCGTCAGCTGAAATATTAACGGACTTTTATATCCTTTTGAAGCTAAATTAATTTTTAAAAAAATATTATCCTAAAGGATGAAATTGTAATAACAGCCGTCATGTAATAATAATTTGACTTGGGCAATAGCATTGGACAAAGTCAAACCTAATTCCGATTAATTAGAAGAAAACGCACAAGACATACAAACCTAATCAGTTTGTCATTCTCTCCGCCATTCATATTACTTCTTCCTCCTACTTCAATAGCAGGAATAGCTCCCGACGTCATACATATCTTCAACAATTATGCTCTTCTTAACGCCACCAATTTTAATTTTTTATCAATTTTGACCAAACAGTGAATTTCTTATCTTTACTTAAGATCAGTTTTTGCTATAATACTGACTTTTCTTTTTTGTAATATCCAAACAAAGAATCAGTTAAAATATTATTTTACTAAAACGTAGCACAAAAGTATCCAACTTCTAAGCGAAAAGGTTTTTTGGATTCACCGAAAGAGTGATAACATTGTTGGGGTTCATATTTCTTGTTACTTCCATTATTTGAAAATCCCTTATGTAACTCTCTCTACGATAAGAAATGTGTAAGTATTCTTTTGACCAAAATATTTTTAAAATATTCGACAAAAATCAGAGGACACAACTGAAAATAATACATATTTGGACGCCAACGAGTAGTATTTGGCAAACTTCCAAATCTTAATTGTAAGATTCTACTAGCAAATACATATATTTCATGTGGGATAAAACTCTAATCATTATTAGTATTTGAAGTCTAATATGAATAGGCTAAACAAACTTACCGTGTTTATTTCTAAGACTAGAAGTCTTTGTAGGCCAAGTTAAAGACTTAAATGTTCATTTATTCTAAATATGTATGTACAAAGAAAAAAGTAATACCAACACGCAATTATGCAATATAGAATATTTACAAATATACACACATTTATTTTCATAAAAATAGAATAACTTAATAATTGGAAAGGATAAAGTAGCGATGTCTTTCAATTGACACAACAACATGAAAACGTCTTCAATATGAAGTTGTAGGAAGAAAATTATTTTCATTATCTTTTAATGATTAGTGAGATATATACGTGCAATACACGTAAATAGAAATTAGTTATTATTATTATTATTACTGCTATATAAAAGCATGAACCCCTTATTAAAATGTCAAATTATATTAATACCCTTCTTATTTACTTAAATGTATTGTCTAATTAAAAATTTAATCTGGCGCCTAAGAGAAGCCAACGCGTCAGCCTTCATACGTGAGTTTCTAACGTTGCCACCGTTTATAAGTTGAATCAAGCAATTATGTGTTTTACAAGATTCTGGTTAATTAAAATTCTAATGTGGTGACAAACAATTGAGTCCAGTAACATGGACAAATCGAAGGGTATACATCTATTATCGAAGGGTATATATATATATATATATATATATATAATACTATACTATATAACAACAACAACAACAACAACAACAACAACAACCCAGTATAATCCCACCTGGGGTAGAGAGGCTGTTTCCAAATGAAACTCGGCATCCTTCCCTCCAAGAACTCTCCACCTTGCTCTTGGGGTGACTCGAACTCACAACCTCTTGGTTGGAAGTGGAGGGTGCTTACCATCAGAGCAACCCACCTTGTCTTATACTATACTATATGTATATCTTATATATCTTATATCGAATATAGCTTGTATATTAAGTGTAGAGTATATAAGATATATAAGATGTACATATAATATAGTATATATATATATATATATATATATCTTAAGATTTATATACAGTATAGTATATGTATAAGCTATATATCTATATATCTTATACATATACTATACTGTATATACATCTTAAGATATATATATTATAACGCATTGCTTTGAATATCTCTTTACAATATTTTTGTCTTTAAATTTGAATTAAAAATTTTAGGTCACAATTCTATAATATAATTTACAAGGAATTGATTTAGATATTTTTATTACCATTTTTTCTCTAACTTCTATAAAATTTTAGAAAAAATAAAAAGTATTTGTTGGACCCACTTAGGCCCGGGACCAACTCACTTAACCCGGACCGTTAGTTTGTGGTCCTGGTCCCGGACCGATTCCAATAAAAAGTCCGCGAAGCCCGGAACCACTTAGGACCGGGACCACGAAACCCACTTAGGACCGGCTTCGGCCTACATGCCACCTTCCACATGCCACCCTTATCACAGGCATACAATACAGTTATACAATTCTCTTTAACGGAGAAGACATTATGACGGTACATTTCTTTAGAGAAAGTGTCTCTTCTTCGAATGAATAACAAGCCGCAGATCAATTTGGTAGAGGTAGGAGTAGTTGTCGTTATGGCATGCCGAACAATTTTCATCTTTGGCTTTATAGTTTCTTTTATAACTGAAGTCATAGTAACAAAATTTTATTTACCAAAAAGAACCATTTACAATATAAGAAGGGGCGGATCTACGTTCCAAGTTAGGGGTACCACGACACCCGCTCGCTTCGCTAAAATTTCTATCATGTACATAATATTTCTGTGAAAATACGTATAAATGGATAGAATGACACTTAAAAATCACAAAGTGGAAGTGGGTGCCATTGGTTTAGCCTTCCCTTTGAAGGTTTTTCTTGGCCTCAAGAATTCAAGTTCGATTCCTCTTGGAGCAACTCCTTTGATTTTTCCTTTTTTCTACTTATTAAGATTTCTTTGATTTTTAGTTGAACCCTAAGGCCTCATATCTTTTTCTTCTTTTTCGGTTCTTTCCCTCCTTTTATTATTTGTTAAGTCTCTCTTCTTCATTTTTTTAACTTTCAGTCCTCATTTTGTTTCTATCATTATACCTTACTTTATAAACAACTATTTTCTATAGTAATTTTAATTTTAATTAGAATATAATTTTTTTATTTTTAATGAAACGATATTAATTTATATATTGAAATATAATTTGAGCAATATCTTCTATTGGGTTTTGAAAAAAAATTAAATGGTTTGATTGATAGTCGTTTTGAGTTGAATATCATAGATTGAATGTTGAAGGTTTTTCTTTGAAAATAATTGTCATATAACTCAACAATTAAGATGGAAAAATAAACAAAGAACAATACAAGTAAATTAATCTAGTCAAACAAAGAATATAGTGTAGTTAAGGTACCCTTTAAGCAAATATTTATATTGGAGGCACTCTTTCATGAAATGTTATTTTTCTTTTGCATTTTTGTTTAGAATGTGTTTAAATTAAGCGTTAAAAATTTGAACTAAAATCGAATTTATTTGCTTTGTGAATGAAAGACCTATTCAAATTAACCAAAAACTAACCGAACCGACCCATTATTCTTAATTTATCTTTGTAGCTACTGACATGTATATTGTATGCATAATATGGTGGCACCCGCAACCTTCGAATCCCGGATCCACCTCTGATTACACGAGTCAAATTTTTTGTTACTTTTCCTAGCAATGATGTCAAATAATTGACATTAATGATTTCAAAATGAAGTATAATTAGGGTCTTGTCTTGATCAGATTTCATAGAGATAGCTTTAGCACATACGAAAAATGAAAATTAGGTAGAATATTTATTGTGCTAGAGTACATGAGGATGGATCGTTTTGTCATGAGATGTTTGCATAGTTTCTTTTAAAGAAACTTTAGTCCTTTAGTTAATATCTTATGCATATGGGGGAGTTTACATGGTAACAGAATTATTACTATTTGGCTTAAGTTAACGATTTGTTTGCAAAGTTTAGTGTTTATTTGAAACGAACCTTCAATATTTTGCGTTTATAAATTTTCATGTGAAAATGATTTTTCTTTTTCTTAGATTTAATATTATATCCAATGTAAATTAATTTTGTACTCTTCTAATAGGTTACTTGAATTATTTGGTCACACAATTGTATTTGGTAATACTTCTGCTTTTCACTAATTAAAATTATTTCAATATCCTAGCTAGAATAATAATAACTGCTGCTAGCGCAAATGTTACATTTGTTAAAGTTATTTAAATTATCTATTTCAAGAAAGAATGTACTTTTTTATGCTGAAGTACAAAAAAGAATGTATTATTACATAGAAAGTACAAATTCTATTTTATTATTATATTATCTTTACTTTGTCTATCTAACTACCTCAAATTCAGTTAAAATGACGTCCGAAATAAAATTACCAAAATGATATTTTTCCCATACAACAAAATTTACTTGTGATAATAATATTGCATTAGAAGTCATGGCTTGCGAAAATCATGGGGACCTTTTCAAGTTTGTTGATTTAAAATCCAGGGTTGATCAATACACAATTTTCTAATGGTTTCTTTTGGAGTTTAATTTTGCTTATTTTTGCTTATGTTACTTTACTTTTTCTAATTGTAAAAATATTGATATACATATCAATATTTTTTTGCTACTTTGTTTTCCACAAAATGGATGATACATAGTCTTGAAAGTTTGTGCTTGTTCAAGATTAAACTTTGATTATGCATCAAAATCTTCTGCAAGGAACAAATATTTTTTAAAATTATTTCTTTGTATTTAAAGGAACATTTGACTTGATTGGTCTTAAATATATTATATTTACATAACTTGATATACGTGCAATGTACGTATGGAGAAACTAATATATAGATATAAAAAATAGAGTGATATATATACCGTCAATTTGGCTTTAGTTTATTGTTAACTTATTTAAGATCAATAATCACGTCAAATTAGAGTATGCGTCGGCTTGTTATTTTAGTTTAAGTCAATTTTTTAATTCAAAATATTTTCTTTATATATTTTTTGAACATACCTCTATAAGTGATACTTTCCTCATTTCTCCTTCCTTCCCCTTCTCTTCATCAAAATCATTATCATCATCTGTTTAAGAAGAGTGTATGTTGTTCAAGTGAAGGATAAATTTCACAAATGGTTATATAACTATGACTTTTTTTTCACTAAAGTTATATAACTTTATTTTCTCATACAAAAATCATATAATTATAACTTTTTTTCACCAAATTCATATAACTATATTTTCTCATACAAAAATCATTAAACTTTTACTAACTCATACAAAAATCATAGTGATTGAAAAATATAATTTTTCAATAGTATTTTTGTGTTTTTTTATTTTTTTTATTTTCAGTCTAATAAATAATAATCCAATTAAAATAGGGATGACCCAACCCGACCCGGCTCACGCAACCCAATACTCATTTATATAAATTAAAATAATACTAAAAGTGAATAGAAAATCCTTTAAAACATGATACTTCTGTCTTTTATTTTTCTTTTCAAGATTTTTATTCAAATTGATAGCATTTTTATTTCAAGTGCTCTCTAATTACACCTTTCATTTCCTTATATTTTTTGTTAGAATCTCATGCATTCCGAACTAAGTTTCTTATGGGGGAAGAATTCACTTTTAGTATTATTTTAACTTACGTATATGAGTATTGGGTAAGGTTGGGTTGGGTCATTCCTATTTTAAGAGAAAAATATAAAATTAACCGGACGACCGAAACTAATTACATTTGCTAGACAATATATATATATATATATATAATGTGTATATTATATGTATATAATACACACACACACACACACACACACACACACACATATATATATATAAAATATTTTATCGGTTATTATTTTTGGGAGTGGCTAAAAATATACTCATATTTCTCCTATTTTAATTGGATAATTATTTATTAGATTGAAAAAAATAAAAAACATAAAATAAAAAAATACTACCGGAAAGTTTGTTTTTCGACCACTATGATTTTTGTGTGAGTTAGTGAAAGTTTTATGATTTATGTGTGAGAAAACAAAGTTATATGATTTTGATGAAAAAAGTCCTAGTTATTTGATTTTTGTGTGAAAAATAAAGTTATATGACTTTGATGAAAAAAAGTTTATTATTATCTGACCATTTCTGAAACTTATCATTCAAGTGAATTGTACACTTTCATTTAGCTCCATTTTGGATCGGTTGATTTCTGATACTTCATAAATCTTTAGCCTTGCAACTTAACTCTATTGCTTATATTGAGCTAATAGTGTAAGGCATACGTGTGTGATACCATAGTTTGTGCCACGACCCGAAATTCTCACTTTCGGGATCGTGATGGCGTCCAACATTTCACTTGCTAGGCAAGCCAACGTTAGAATAATTTTAGTCATTTTTAACAGTTCGGTTTGAATGGTAATAAAGAAACCAATTATCTGGAATAATCTGAAATATAAATTTCCTACAATCCCAAAATCGGTAGTACAAGTCACAAGCTCTACAGAGTTTACTAGAAAAATCTCTAAATATAATTGTTCCAGAATAGAATCAACAGTGCAGGAAAATATCAGAAGGTGACTCTGAAACCTGCGAACGCGGCAGCAGGTATACCTTGAGTCTCCACAACAATACTCGTTCAACTAACAAGAATATCAATAACTCTGGGGTACCTGGATTTGCACAAAAAGATGTTCAGAAGCGTAGAATAAGTACACCACAGTGATACCCAGTAAGTATCAAGTCTAACCTCGGTAGAGTAGTGACGAGGCCAGGTCAAGATACCTACGAGACATATAAAGTTGTACAATATGTTACATGAAGCTAACAAGGAAAGAGTATCAATGTAAGGCCGATAATAAAAGAGTTTCCAATACAAATTAACAAATGAAATAATGAGAACACCGATGGCATCGAGCAATAACCATCCTAACATGGAATGCATCATGAGAATCACAATCGGAACTAACCTTAATATCATAATAATTTCCTATTCGTTCATTTGTTGCGGCGTGCTACCCGTTCCCACAATATAATCCTTCAATTAAATTCCGTTG
Organism: Nicotiana otophora; assembly: GCA_000715115.1. NCBI lineage: Eukaryota > Viridiplantae > Streptophyta > Magnoliopsida > Solanales > Solanaceae > Nicotiana > Nicotiana otophora. The sequence continues at coordinate 25,442 of AWOL01S0098736.1, forward strand.
CGGCGTGCAACCCGATCCCACAATATAATCTTTCAAATAAATTCTGTTGCGGCATGCAACCCGATCCAACAATATAATCTTTCAATAAATTTCGTTGCGGCGTGCAACCCGATCCAATAATATAATCTTTCAAATAAATCCCGTTGCGGCGTGCAACCCGATCCAATAATATAATCTTTTAATTAAATTCCGTTGCGGCGTGCAACCCTATCCAATAATATAATCTTTCAAATAAATCCCGTTGCGACGTGCAACCCGATCCTCAAGTAACACAAATTAAGCAACCAATTTACAACAACCTACGGTATACCACAAAATCAAAAGGAATAACGAGGCTACACAAAGAAGTCACAACTAATAAAAAAGGCTACATGATAGCTCACGAAATCAAATAGCAAGGAAGTGACAATCTATAAGCCAAGGCACAATTTATGAGCATCAATTGACAGTTAAGCCATGTAGCAAGTAAAGCATGAATTCAACGAGTGGTTAAAATCAACAACTAGCATATAAGGTGATCTTGACAATAAAGATGGGATATGTGCTAACAATTTCAAGTAAAGCACGTACAAACAATTCTAACACAAAAGATGTGGCCATGAAACGATAGTTATAATTAGTTACACGAGGGGAGCCTAACAGTCCAAACCATTCAAATACCAAATATAGGTCGTGTACCCACTCGCCACCTCGCGTACACGACCTTCACATAACACGAATGACACAATCATCTCAAATCCTAAGGGATGATTTACCCCATACGAAGTTAGACAAGAAACTTACCTCGACAAAACTAAATCAATACTTTAAATGATCTTCGCGAGTGAAGCCACCTCCGGACGGCTCAAATCCTGATGATTTCCTTGAAAATTCCTCGAAAATAAGATCGCCACAAATTGAGCTTCCATAATTCAGCTCTTTAGTGGTATTAAAACCTCTCACTACTCTTACAACTTCAATCTACATCAACATAATTTAATTGGACTAATATTAGTAAATAAATTTCCAGATTTTTGGTCATTTAGTCATTTTATCAAACACCTAGAGTACATAGCATTTTACTACCTCTAGTAATGGTGTTTCTTCATCCAACAATTCCTCTTTCCCACCAACAAGAGATACTAAACCATCCTTTGTCTACAAACAACCTTCTTTAAAACCATTAAAATCATCAATGAACTCACATCCACTCAATCCCACTCAATCGTTACTAATTAATTCATTACAAAATCTCTACAATACCCAATAATCTAGTTTAAGTATTTATGGCTTTCAAGCACCATCCAATAAGTGCTAATACTTATTTCTTGCTCACATACTCATAATAAATTCATGCATATATGTCTAAGGGTGTAGGATTACCTTTTGGAAGAAATCTTACCAAAACCCTCTTTTGAGTTCTTGAATAAATTTCTTGAAGATCTAAGGATTTCATGGTGGATTGAGTTAGTTCTAGAGTAAAAATGATAGAATGAAACACCAAATTAGTAGGGATTACTCGCCTTGGAGATGTGTGAGAGTGTGTGGGGGGGGGGGGGGATTCAGAATATAGAGATTCTGACCTGGAAATGGGAGGTGATTAATATGGACTTC
>AWOL01S0098736.1:31146-44576 GCA_000715115.1 Nicotiana otophora
GGGGGGGGGGGGGGGGGGGAATAATCTAAAAACTAATGAATTTAAATAGGTAAAAATTGTATTGCATTTTTAAAAATATCATGTGAACAAATGAATATATGTCACTTCCTTGGGATGATATCGTGTAAAAGTTATAAAAGTTCAAGTGCATGATGGTAATTAGGCGTTTAGGTGCACAATTAATAACCCATGCCAAAATTAGGAAAATTTAGGTATTTTGTCGAAATTTTATCATTGAAATCAAGTAATGATATGTGATTAACACAATTAAATTACCATTATTGGGAAGAATGCCTTCTTGTGATTCACACTAGTACCTTTTTGCTGTACAACACTTCCAAGTGACAGCAAAAGATAGAAACATACATATTAGGTTAACTATATCTATATCAACAGGCAATGATGAACAATTTATAGAGTACAAAATCCAATATAACACTCTAACTTACGTCTAATTTATCCAAAAAAGAGCATTTCTTAAGTTCACTCCAAAAGCAATTTGACACAATATTTTCCAAAACTCTTTCAACATTTCCTAGCAAATATCGTTATCTCGATATATTTTTAATGCATAATTCAGGAAGAACTTGATACAAGTTTGATGAAAAATGAGAAGTAGTGACATCTATTTAGTCTAACATATCCTAACATGGTTAAGTTGGTGTAGTAAAATATTACACAAATTTTCCTAGTTTCGGTTGCGAACTTACAATCTATCCTCCTTTTAAAACTTGCTCCACTTCTATTTGATGAAAGATCCAACCAAAACTACTTCTACCTTACAAACGAGTTGCCACTAAATTAAGTTGCACAAATTAATAAATATTCATCTTTACAGTTTGGCTTTAGTAAACGGTTAGATAATTTGATATTTAAGAAATTCTTAGGCACTTAAACTAATTTTATAGGGAAAAACAAACTCTCTAAGTAAAAGAAAAGAAATACTATATAACAAGGACTATGCGTAGGTGTCTCAAGCCCGCTTCCAAGTTTTGTTTTTTGGTATCCATCAAGTGACCCTTGAAAATGCAAGAAGACACGCATAAAAGATAATTTTATCTTTGAGTAGACTTAAAAGGAGAGAAATTAGGGAAGACAACAAAATCAACAACCCACTAGGGATATAAAACAGTTTTTTGTCTTTGAACTCCTCGAGCCTTCTTTTGAGATTCCACCAACTCTAAGCATGTGGACACCCAAACAGAGAAATAAAATAATAGTAGTAGTACATTTTCAACAACCATCTCTAGGAAACACGTGAACCAAATATAAGTTAATTATTTTTCTTTTGTATTTTCTATTTAGGTGGTGCTAAGGGCAAGAACGGTATCCGAGGGTGAACGATAGTCTAATGAGTATTTAAGCTAATGATTGGTGGGTTCATTTTAAACGTGATTTGTGCTTACGACGCCACGCGTGGGTTTGGGTGAGGAGGTCAAAAGACGCCTATGGGAAGATTTAGACGAGGTTGTGCGTAGTATTCCGCACATCGAGAAACTCTTCATAGGAGGTGATTAGGAGACTGTTAGGGGTTATGACGAGGTGCATGGCGGATTTAGTTTTGGAGATAGGAACGAGGGAGGAACCTCGTTGTTGATTTTTGCTTGAGGCTTTGACTTGGTGGTAGCTAACACGTGTTTTCAAAAGAGTGAGGACCACTTGATCACTTTCCAGAGTAGGTAGCCAAGACTCAAATTGATTATCTTCTCTTCAGCATGTGTGATAAGGGTCTTTGCACTGATTGCAAGGTTATCCTGAATGAGTATCTATCGACGCATCATAGGCTCTTAGTAATGGACTTGGAGATCAAGAGAGCAAGGAAGAAGAAAGCGGTGTACGGTCAGTCTAAGATCAATTGGGGAGCCTTGACTAAGGACAAAGCTCAGGAGTTGGGGGGAGAAGCTGTTGGTCATGGGGTCCTGGAGGAGTAGGGGGGACACAAATAGTATGTGGACCACGACTGCAAACTGCATTAGGGAAGCTGCTAGAGTGATGTTAGGGGCCACAAAGGGATACTCGGGAGGACACAAAAAGGACTGGTGGTGGAATGAGAAAATCCAACTAAAAGTGAAAGCTAAGAAAATGACATATGTGATGCTAGTGTAAAGCACCGACGAGGAGGAAAAGAGAACTTATAGGGAGTGTTATAAGAAGGCTAGAAGAGAGGCAAAATTAGTGGTCACGACGGCTAAAATTGCAGCATTTGAATGATTGTATGAGGATCTTGGGGGCAAAGGTGAGGACAGGAAGCTGTACAAGTTAACCAAGATTAAATAGAGGAAGGCTTAGGACTTGGTGCAAGTGAGGTGCATCAAAGATGAGGATGACAATGTGTTAGTAGAAGAGGCATCTATTAGGCGTAGATGGCAGACGTACTTCCATAAACTCTTGAACGAGGAAGGGTACATGAGCATCGTGCTCGGTGAGTTGGAGAACTCGGGGAGTCAGAGTGATTTTGTAGGCGTATTAAGGTTATGAAGGTTGAGAAGGCAATGTAGAAGATGAACAGGGGTAAGGCGACTGGGCCTAACGAGATACCGGTAGAATTATGGAAGAGCACGGGGTCGGGCAGGCTTGGAGTGGTTTACTGATTTATTTAATGTTATTTTCAGGATGAAGAAGACGCCCGAAGATTGGTGGTGGAGTTTGATGATTCCGTTGTATAAAAATAAAGGTGATATCCAAAATTGCAACAGTTATCGGGGTATCAAGCTGCTGAGTCACACTATGAAAGTTTGGGAGAGAGTGGTGGAGAGGAGGGTGAGGAGAAGTGTGTCTGTTTCTAAGAATTAGTCAGGTTTATGTTGGGGCGGTCAACTACTGAAGCCACACACCTTGTACGGAAGATTGGTAGAGCAATATTGAAAGAGGAAAAAAGACTTGTATATGGTGTTCATTGACCTAGATAAGCCTACGATAAAGTCACGAGGGAGGTCCTACGAAGATGTTTGGAGGTTAGCGGTATTTTAATAGCGTACATTAGAGTATTTTTGGATATGTACGAGGGAGATAAGACTCGGGTGAGGACTGCGGGTGGTAACTCGGAACATTTCCCAATGAAGATGGGGTTACATCAAGGATCGACTCTTAGCCCATTTTTTTTTGCCCTGGCATTGGATGTGCTGATGCGACGTATACAAGGGGAGGTACCATGTTGTATGCTATTTGCTAATGACATAGAACTGATTGACGAGACGTGATGAGGGGTTAACGCTAGGTTGGAGGTTTGGAGACAGACGTTGGAATCTAAAGGTTTCAAGTTAAGCATGTCGAAAAAAGAATATTTGGAGTGCAAGTTCAGCGATGGGATGCCTGAAGCAGAAGTGGACGTGAAGATTGATACACAAGTCATCCCCAAAAGGGATAATTTCAAATATCTTGGGTCTGTAATCCAGCGCAACAGGGAGATTGGCGAGAATGTTACTCATCGAATTGAAGCGGGGTGGATGTAATAGAGGCTCGCTTCTGGGGTTCTGTGTGATAAAAATATGCCACCAAGACTTAAGGACAAGTTCTATAGAGTGGTGGTTAGACTCACTATGATGTATGGAGCGGAGTGTTGGCCCGTCAAGAAGTCTCATATCCAGAAGATAAAGGTAGCTGAAATGAGGATGTTTGGATGGATGAGTGGGCATACCAGAAAAGACAAAGATTAGGAACGGAGTTATTAGGTACAAGGTGGGTGTGACCTCGATGGAGGACAAACTGGGAAAATCGAGGTTGAGATGGTTTGGACACATGCATATGAGAGACATATATGCCCCAGTCAGGGGGTATGAGAGATTGGCCACGACGGGTCTAAGAAAGGTAAGGGTAGGTCAAAAAAGTATTGGGGTGAGGTGATTAGACAAGATATGTCATTGCTCTAGCTTACCGATGACATGACCCTCAATGGGAAAGGGTGGAAGTCGAGAATTAGGGTGGTAGGTTGACAGATATTCATTAGTCTCTTAGTCTTATCAGTAGTACTGGTAATACTTTTGTATTTTTCATATTCCTGGTTCCTTATTAGTATATGTTGTGCCATTTGCTCATATTATATTGTTGTTGCTACTGTTTGTTATATTGTTTTCACTGTTACTTGAGTTGAGGGTGAATCGGAAGTAACTTCTTTACCTTTACGAGGTAGGGGTAAGGTTTGCGTACACATTACCCTACCAGACCCCGTTTGTGAGATTAGACTAGGTTTGTTGTTGTTGTATTTTTCTTTTGTCTTTTCAGCGACTAATGAAGTACATGAAAAGTAATAATGATGACTCATATATGATATTTCTTTGAGCATTATTTTAGCACGATTAAAATTAAAAAGAGATATAAATTAGGATATGGAGGTAGATTCATAAATAAAACTAGTTATTATCACCGAAGGATCTGATGAGATGAAAGAGATTCTAAATTCTTAATTAAATATTTCGAACTATAACCCTAAAAAGAGAAAAATTACTAGTAGTAGGAATCACTTTCTTGCAAATCCAAATTAATCGGAAAATGAAATTCGCACACCAAATATTGATTTGTCATTTCAATTTTTTAATAAGTGGCACCATTAGCCATTTAAATGAGGGCGTTAGGCTGGTCCAAAAGAAGCCACACTCTGAAATCTGAATTCACTATCCAAAACATAAGGAGACTCTCACCCAATGGCAACTAATACTCTAATTTCAGCATCCTCTCCTTCACCTACTATGGCTTCTTCTCTCACCAGCGCCGCCTCTCGTTTCCTCCCCTCCGCCACCATCGCCGCCACCTCCTCCTCCTCCGCCACCACCAGACTTTCCCTCTCTTCTTCTTCTCCTTCCCTCAAATGCCTCCAATCCTCCCCTCTCCTTTCTCACATCTTCCGCTACCAGGTTCGAAGTTCGATTCTCTTCTTTTTTCGCATTTTTTCTGGATTTTCGTTATATTGCTATTTTTCTTTATTGTAGAAGCGATCCTTGGCCGGAACATCATCTAGTGGAAGATTCAGCACGTTAGCCTCGCCGAAATGCGCCGCGTCTGATCCTGATCAGTTGAAAAGTGCGAGAGAGGACATCAAAGAGCTGTTGAAAAACACGTTTTGTCATCCTATTTTGGTAATTTTACACTTACATGCTCACTATCACTTTTTTGCTTACTGGTGTTTGACTGGGTACAGTCTTGTGATCTAAATAAGCCGTAGATACTTGCGTGCTATAGATCATACTCTCTCTGTTTCACTTATGAAACTTGTGACCTTAAATATGTTATGACATTTGTGTAGCTATAAACTTTTCAAACTTTTAGGATTAAAAATGTCAAAGCATATGCGAGGCTATAAAAACTTCTCATTGAAAAAATATAGAAAATGTGTCATTCTCTTTGCAATGGACAAAAAGAAATAATTTCAAACAAAAAGTGGAACAGAGGAGGTATATAAAATGAGAAGTTATAAAAATGTGTCAATTCTTTTTCGATAGACTAAAAAGGAAATGAACTTTAGCTGAATTTTTTTTAACGCTTAAAAATGGTTCCAGGTTCGATTGGGCTGGCATGATGCTGGAACTTATAACAAGAATATAGAGGAGTGGCCACAACGAGGTGGAGCTAATGGAAGCTTAAGATTTGAAGTTGAACTAAAACATGGAGCAAATGCTGGTAACATTCTTCATTTTGTTACCTTTTCTTTTGCCCACTTTCTAATTTTTCGGCTGACAATTAAGCCTGCAAATTCAGGACTCGTAAATGCACTGAAACTTCTCCAGCCAATCAAAGACAAGTATGCTAATGTGACATATGCTGACTTATTTCAGTTGGCCAGTGCAACTGCCATTGAGGTCATTGATTACTTCTGTTTTTTTTTTGTTTGCTTGAAAGTTAAAATTCAATCATTTGATTTTTCTACTTTTCAAACTTATAGGAGGCTGGAGGACCAAAACTTCCCATGAAATATGGGAGAGTAGACGTTTCTGCACCCGAAGAATGCCCAGAAGAGGGAAGGCTTCCTGGTGAGAGATTCTTAGCTGTCATCTATTTTTCTTTTGTACATCACGATTTTCTGCAGCTTAGCTTATCATGCATGGAAACTACTGGTCAAGATATGTTGAATGAACTTTATCCCTGTGTTTAGTATTTAGTAGACTCCTGCAGAGTCAACCACTTCATCTAAAGCTATCTTGGTCTTATCCTCTTTGAAACATGGTGATTAGCTAAGTTCAATTGTTTTGCACAAGGTCGAGTTTGGTACGAGCTCGCGTAAAACTTTTTTCTTTTATCTGAAGTTCATCAAATCCTGGAAATTAAAGAAGAGTGTACATCTGTTATTTAATGTGAAAAAAAAACGGATTACCTGGGTGGATGAAGAGGTTCCAACGAAGGAGCTATACCTAGGTCTTTGCTGACGCCTCGGGTTAGACCACATTACCTTGCTGATGCAAGGGAAACTGCAACATCCTGCTAAATTTGTTTAAGCTAAAATTAAGTGGTCGAATTGCAAAGATGTGTAGCCAACATTTCTTCAATTTAAATTTAAGTGTGCACTTCAAAAAATACATCAGTAAACTTGAATATGCACGACTTGATTTGTGATCCTCAGAACCCACTAAACACCATATAAATGCTTCTAATGTATTCTCTTTTTCGTTTGATAACTGAGTAATATTTGAGGGCCAGTGTCGAATGGTTCAAAACTCGATGGGCCCTCTAACTACTCCACGTAAATAGCAGGCTTTCGTCTGTAGCGGTTTTCGAACCCGGACATGTGCCTAACTCATACATCACATGATGTACTCTTACCATTAGACCAAGGCCTTGGGGATCTAACACGTTCACTTCATAAGACAAATCTTTATCACATCACTAGACATGCAACTTAAAATTTACAATGCCATGGATTATCATATTCAATGGTTGCATTACCTCTAATCCTGCACTACAGGAAATTTTGATGTCATCCAATTCTTGTTACCTTGGATTAGCACCCCGTACCATTGGACAAATTTGAGGAGTTATAGTTGTTAGAGTCCTACATCGGATGGGATAGGGTTATCTGTCTCCTTACATGATCTTGGACAATCCTCACCTCATTAGCTAGCTGTTGGGGTAGAGTTAGGTCCAAGGTCCATTTTTTTATACGGTATCAGAGCTAGATCCATTTCTATTCTTGGTAAATCACTATATCCAATGTTGGATCCCCATATTATGTCGTCCACGATTTAGATGTCCAATCGTGGGTATGCCCCAGGGTATTAGAGTCCCACATAAGTGTGGGATGGAGTTGTTTGCCTCCTTTTATGGTCTTGAGCAATCCTCACATCATGAGCTAGCTTTTGGGTTGAGTTAGGCCCAAGGTCCAATTCTTAACAATAGCATATGGTTGGTCATCTAACTCTGGCATTCTTTTAGGGCATAACATGTGTGTAGTCTGTAACTTTGGGAGAAAAAAGAAGTCTTTTGTCTGTTGAAATGAAGTTATACTTTTCATTTTGCAATTGTTAAATACAGGTATAGACAATGTTTTGAAACCTTACTTTTTCAAAAGTAAAAACAAACAGGTATACTTAAAAGCTAGATTTCACTCGGTAATGATCCTCTTCTATTTCTTTTGTGCCAAACAGGCTGCTTTAATTTTGATCATGTTATTTTTCCTTAGAATCTTATATAATGCTTTACCTAACTGTCCTGAATGTTTCGGTCTGATTATTCAGCTTCCAACTGAAGCAGATCCCTCATCCCTGTATGCCCAGTTGCAGTATGTTGCATGTCTTAAATGGTCTACCATGACTTTCTTGTCTAATCCTTCATATTGAAGAGTCTAACCTTCTGCATTGCATCTAATAGTCTCCTATTGCAAAATTATCCTCCATTTGCTTTGGTATATATAACTAACTTAATCTTATTGATTAGATGCTGGTCCTCCTTCCCCTGCTTCTCATTTACGAGATGTTTTCTACAGAATGGGGCTAAACGATAAGGTAACACTCGTCATTGTTGTTCTCTAGTTCGTCTCACTAATGATTCAAGTTCCCTTTGCTCTAGCCATGTATGCTTCTCACTGGTGAGCTTTTTGTTTCTAGGAAATTGTCGCACTTTCTGGGGCACACACTTTGGGGAGATCCAGACCAGAGCGTAGTGGTTGGGGCAAGCCAGAAACAAGATACACGGTAGTCATTTCCTCATGCTACTTGATATTATCATTAATTGTAAATGGTTGTGCTTTTCGGGGTTTTTTTTTTTTTTTTCATATTTCCATTCGGACTTATTTATTTTTTCAGCTATGAGTTTAGAGCTCGTTTGGATTGGCTTAAAAAAAGTGGCTTTTAAGCACACATGCTTAAAAGCACTTTTCAAGTGCTGGAGCTTGTTTAATAAATGAGAAGTTTACATGTTTGGATAAAAGTGCTGAAGTTGAAAAAAAGTTATTGGAGTGTTTTGTAAACAAATGCTAGTAAGCACTTTTTATCTGTTAAAATGGTTGAAATATCCTTAAAGTTGTTAACACTATAAAGAAGATGTTACTATAATATTTTATTCTAAATTAACGCATATACAAATAATTTATAATTAAATCACTTTCAATTTTAATTAATTGTCTAAATATAAATTATTTTTTAAAATAATATGCAATTATTAATTATTTGACCAAAAACGTGGTTTTTCCGTTCATAGCTTCAGATTCTGGGGTAACATGTAAACTCATTGAAATATTTGATTTAGAATATAGTTTCAGCAATTAAACAAAGGACGGATTACAACAACAATAACAACAACCCAGTATAATCCCACTAGTGGGGTCTGGGGAGGGTAGTGTGTACGCAGACCTTACCCCTACCATGAGGTAGAGAGGCTGTTTCCAATAGACCCTCGGCATCCTTCCCTCCAAGAACTCCCCACCTTGCTCTTGGGGTGACTCGAACTCACAACCTCTTGGTTGGAAGTGGAGGTTGTTTACCATCAAAGCAACCCCTCTTGTCAAAAAGGACGGACTCAACGATAAATTTTTTTTAATTGTTATGGAACCAAAAAAAGAAGCTAAAGAATAATATTTACAAAATATTGGAATATATCAAACATTTATTTAAAAAGCTACTTATGGCTTCCCTTTTAGCACTTCAAAAAAGTTTAACTAATTTTGGTGAACATAGCAGCAACGATAAAATGGAAAATGGTAATGAGAATTAACACATTAATTAGTAAGGGAAGGGTAGTTTTGGGGTTTAGAAAAAGTGAAAGGGACAGTAAGGTAAATTACTTGGTCAAACATAAGGAGCTTATAAGCCAAAAAGCTATAAGTTGGGCAACCCCACCTTATTGCTTTTGGCTTATTTTGGGTATTTTAGCTTGAAAGTATTTGGCTTAAAAGCACTTTTGTAGTCTATCCAAACACTCAAATAAGCCCAAAAGTGCTTTTAAGCTGGTTTGACCAACTTTTAAGCCAATCCAAACACCCTCTTAGTCTAGAGAGAAGACTGACCAATTGAGGATCATCTCAATAAAAAGCATGCTGCAGAACTCAAAATGCTTCTTTGTACTATACCTTTCTCAAAAAAAAAGAAGCTTCTTTGTATTAATGCATGTGCAAAGATGGGCTGGTTGTGTATGAATCATTATATGTACACCCTTATGAAACATTGGACTTTGTTATCAAAATTCTTTCTTCCTCAAATTAGTTTGAATAATGTTCTCACATAGCCCTTCGTACGGAAATGGGAACTACTGAGGGCTGTGTAATTGGAACCTAAATTCTTATATTTTCTAATACAATAAGGTCAGTCTTTTGCACTTCACATCTCTGTTGTTCAGTCACTTTTTATTAGTTCTCATGTCTTTGGTCTTGATTCTTTTCCTCTATGGTCTGCACTATGTTGCTTTTGTTTCTTTACAAATCTTGATAAAAACCAGATATCTGCTGCTAGCCTCTGTGCAACGATCCAGTTATAATAGTTTCTTGCATGTTAACAACTCTGGGTTTTTGAGCTGATTTGTTCTGCATTGCAGAAAGATGGTCCAGGAAACCCCGGAGGACAATCATGGACTGTGCAGTGGTTGAAGTTTGACAATTCCTACTTTAAGGTGCCATATGATGATAATTGATACACTGAAGTTTGATGAAACAGGATGGTTATTGCTTATTGTTCTTTAATTTGAAATAATGTTAGGACATTAAAGAGAGAAGAGACGAAGATCTGCTAGTTTTGCCAACAGACGCGGCTCTTTTTGAAGATTCTTCATTTAAGGTGGAAAGGAGAGCACAGAATCATGAAATCTGTCAGTACAAACTTATTTTGCTACTCTAACAGCTTACAAGCTTGCAGGAATATGCAGAGAAGTATGCTGTAAATCAAGATGTATTTTTCAAAGATTATGCGGAAGCACATGCTAAACTGAGCAACCTTGGAGCCAAATTTGATCCTCCTGAGGTTTGTCAGCAGAACTATTTTTATCTGTTAATAAGATTATGCTTTTTGCATCTTTATTTCTATATGCTGCAAGTCCACGCTCATCTAAAATTTTTATGAGGTAGCTGGATGCGCAATTTTCACCGATTTTTCATTGGTTACTATTTGTATGAAATCTAAATGGATGTTCTTGTGACTTTATGAGCTCCTTGTGCCTCCTACCGTCCATTTTTGCTGTCCAGCACACACGTAAATATGGCGTCCTGACTAGTAATATAGGACGAATACTACTACCATTCCACAAAGAATTTGCACTAATCACTTGTTAAATATCAATATAGTAACTACTTTAATTTGTTCAGGCAATCTAGCTTTGACTAAAATGTTAAATTAACCAAGGATAAATCTAAGGATGAACCGAAGATGACGTAAAAATTATGGAATTTGCTCGAGCGTGAAGGCCTAGGACTAGATTTCTCTTAATACTTCATTCAACCAAATGCATCCCTTAAACCATACTTTTGTGAGTTTAGTTATTAACATATATTGGAGAATAATGATAAAGAGGACCCACTGGATTAAGCCCAGTTTGTGGTGATATAAGGCAGACTAGGTATGCTCCTATCACAAATCAACTCACCTATTAAGTGCGTTGGACTTATGGTATTCAATCCTAGTCAGAACTAGGTTCCTTTTTCTAAGTTCAAACTTAAGTTTCCAAATAAATCCAGTTGGTCGCCAATCAATTAGAAGAATCAAGTACAAGATTGAATAACTAACTCTGTATCCATTAAGGATAAGAAAGAATGTCAGATTTCGTTATATTTTAGAATAATGAAATTACTTCATAGCAAAACTCAAAAACACCAAGTAGATATCCGTAATTATACCTAAAGCACCAAGAAAATAGAGAAAAAGAAGCAAAACTCTGTCAAAGATGACTTCTTTTCAAGAATTCCTTTCTTCGCACTTCAATTCCTTGCCAAAATATTCTCTGTAAGCCCCTGCGTGAATTCTCTTTATATAAGTAATGGAACGGCAACTTAGAAAATTAGAAACACAGAGCAGCACCTGACGCTAAAGTTTGAGCTCCTAACTGTTGCCTAAAACTTCGTAGCCTGAATTTTGACTACCACCAATTGCTTTTGTAGTGCCTAGGCACTGATTTTAAGAGAGAATTTTGAAGTTGTGCTGCACCTAGCTGCTAGCCTTCTGCTAACAGTATACACCTTCAGTACTTTTTACCACATGTATCTGTAGGGGTGTCCAATTGACAAACCATCTGACGACATGCATCTGTAGGGGTGTCCCACTGATAATCCATTTAAAAAATTAAAATCTAGGTCTTGAGCTCGCAATATGGCTTAGTAAACCCTCATAGATACACATTAGTAAATTCTTAAAGTTGAGTTAAAATGCAACTTGATTATAGCATGCTTAACATGCTGCAGAATGTGAACTTGGTCGGAGAAACCTATGAAATGCCCTGACCTTGGTCCGAAGAATATGTCTTCCGGACTATTCATTCGTCTGACTGTAAACTAAGGCCACAACCAACTCTAATATGTCTTCTGGACTATTCATTCGTCTGACTGTAAACTAAGGCCACTTCTGATTCTGCACTATGTTCTTCATTAATCATTCGACATTCTTTCATTTCCATGCAAAACTCATATCTTTCAGGTATACTTTCATCCACTCCACCAAATTCAGATATGCCCCGTAGCTTAGCAATATTTTTAATCAATTCCATGATAAATAATGTTTTCTTCACTCCACCTCCTCAAATAATCCGTTTTTCCCTCCACGGCGGTAAGGGCCAAGGATCTACTATTTAAGCACCAACCATTGTGCAACTTGTTGACTAAAATATTAGCAAATGTATGGTGACTAGAGAGACAATGATATGTATTGAATTTCTTGGACAGGGTTTCTCAATAGACAATACTCCTACACAAGGTCAGCCAGAGAAGTTTGTGGCAGCAAAATACTCAACCGGAAAGGTAAAGCTAAATTGCTTTTTTACTTTTCCTTCCGTTAATTAGTCAAATTGTCACACTTGCATTTTAATTCCTGGAGAGATGTATACATGTTTAAATTTTACCTTTTCTGGTTGCTGCAGGATTAAATACAACTTATCGTCTTTAGTTCTGCCGTTTCTTTTAATTTGCCAAGATCAAGCTATTACCAAAATTTTGCTCTCAAAAATAAAATTTGGTAGCCTAATGAAGGAGAAATAAATTCAACGAGTCTTGCCTATTTGAATTGCAGAGAGAGCTCTCGGATGCTATGAAACAAAAGATTAGAGCAGAATATGAAGGTTTTGGGGGGAGCGCAGATAAGCCTCTCCCAACAAACTATTTTCTCAATATCATGATTGTGATTGGTGTTTTGGCAATTTTGACATCTTTGCTTGGAAACTGAGATGGCTTTGGTTTGATCTTGTAGATATTTTGAGTGCTTTATATCGGCATTATTGAGAATGAAAATTTTGCCCGTCATATATGCAAAATTTGAAATTTTCACAGCTATTCTGTCTATTTTGTCACACTGTGCTTTGTGCCTTGCAATTCTCTCATAACAGGAGAAGCTGCTGCTATTCAACCTTAAGCACTTGTGTGGTTTGGTGACCTTGCATATGGAATTTCTGTGGAAATTCTTGTTTGGAGTGTTCCTATTATCTTCTTATAGTGTTAAGATCATCTTCGACATTATTAAGAGCACACAAAATGTGAAAATATTTTCTTCTCTTTTAGATTTCAGAAGGAAATTAAAAAAAGAAAGTTAAGAATAATTTTTGTTGTAAGAACTCACAATTTAGATATTTTACAAATCCTAAACACATACCACGACCGATTAGCTAAAATGAGACAATCTTTTGATCCAAGTACCTTATTTTTTGGTTGGAAATATTAGGTCATATTGTATCGTTAACGTATTTATGTGTACGCTCTTGAAGTTATTAACCTTTGGTTAATGCAACATATGAACATAGGATTAGTAACTTGTTAGTGGTTTTTAGTAAATCCGTATCCCTCATTCTGTTGCATTCAATTCATTACCCTCTCCCCCCCTCCC
>AWOL01S0098737.1:523-10936 GCA_000715115.1 Nicotiana otophora
GGAGAGTAGCATAAAAAATTATTTTCCTAAAAAATATTTTCTACTCTCTAACCAAACACTAAAAAATATTTTTCGAAAAAAGTTTTTCACTCACCAACCAAACAAGAAAAAATAAGTGATAAAAGCACATTAGTCTAATTTTCTTGATGAAAATTCTGCATGATGGAGCAGTCGAGAATGATCCAATTAAGACAAACTATGGCCTGGAAAATATTTCTTTTATTAAGATTAGACGAAGTGTATCCAATAGAAACCTACATGGAAAATATTCTGCTTATCATGCAACACTTCACTAATGTTGTTAAACTCTTCTCTCATTCTTACACTTTTCGAATTTAATAAAAAGGAAAAAGGTAACCATGTACTAATAAATAATTTCTGAAAGTTTCACATTCCTTGTATGAAGCAAACATTTAGAATTACTACACCCTCCGTTTCAAAAAAATTTACTTCATTACTGTTTGGAGAGTTAACGGGGTAGTTCTTTAACCACGCTTTTCTTAAATATTTTATAAATATTTTGACTTATGAATTATTATGACTTATAATATTTTTTATATAGCTTTCAAAAATGTAAATTTTCTTTTTTCAAAAACTTGAAGAACCTATATCTAAATTTACGGTCAAAATTAAGTACTTTTGATCCTGAACTATGCCAATCTTTTTAAAATGACAGGGAGTATTATTCTTATTCCTTGCACGATTTAGCAGGAAAAAAAAACGTGTGGTATGTGATTGGGGTACAGGAAATCCTGCACACGGTCTACTGTTTTATTATGGTAGGTACGATCTAATTTTTTCCAATATAGCTGCACGATGATCATATCGTGTGCTCAGCACGAATATGTTTGATTACCATTTATTTACTTTTTAAAACTTTATTAACATTGTTACTTCTATATAATGAATTCCATATAACATCGATAGAAAGAGATTTTTCTTTTTGTATGAAATGGAAAAAGATTTACAAAGAGGTGGAAGTAGACAATATAGAAGGTAAAAGTAGAGGTGGATCTATGATAGAAGGCAAAGAATGTCCATAGTTCAAAACCAAAGAGGAGCTTAATCTTCTACACAAAGTTGGAGGGACAACATAATTTCATCTGGTTAAAGGGACTAATACCTGTTCCATCTAGTTACATTCTGCTATATGTTTCCGGGTAAATATGAATTAAAAGTTTGTTACACAGAAGGAGTCCGGAACTTAAGTAACAATTATTTGGACTCAAGAGACCAAAATAGGTACATAAAAAAATATGGCACCATTTTATATATAGCATACGTTAACGGCGAGTTACCCCGTTAACGTATAGCGTATGTGTAGACATGTAAAAATTATTGAATTTAGTCCATATAAAATTTAGATTAAATTCTAAATTACTTTGAGTCGAATAATTAATTTGGACTTTACAAATTAAATAAGTCCATTTTAAATTTCAAACCCAAGGTTCATTTCATCTTAAGGCCCAGGTTCATGCCATGTGTCAAGTGACATGGCATGCCCAGTCAACTCAAAGCCAATAAGATGACGCCACATGCTAAATGAGATGGCAATCCCAGTCCAAAATAGTGACCAATCAAGAGTTGTCAAGTGTCTAAAATGACATGTCTTGCCCAATCACAAGCAAGCTTATCACATAGCTTATGCGATAAGTTTGATGACTCACATGAACCAATCAAAATCAAGCAAGAGAGTTCATATGTAGCTGGACTGTCCATCCTCTACCACTATAAATAGAGGGGTTACATAACTCTTTGGAGACATTCAGAGTTGGAGAAGAACATTCCGCAATTGGTGAAGGCATCCACAAATAGAGAGATCAATCATCAAGTGCATAGTTCTTCAACAAAAGGAGTGCTCAACGGAGTTCTTCCCGGAGATCAACCCGTAACAACAAAGTACTAGTCGACGTTCTTGGCGATTAAATACATCACAAGGAGGTTTGCATCGTCCTACATTCGAGAAAGTCGCTTCTCAAGCCCTCAAATCACGGAAAAGTTTAGAGAGAAGAATCAAAGGATACATAGAATTGTACTCACAAATATTTATCAATAAAATCTCTTTTTTTCATAATATTTTTGTTGCAGTTTATTTTTCGTACTACGAAAATTTATTGCGAACAAATTTTGGTACGCCCAGTGGAACCAATTCTGCCCTTCATCTCTCCTTCTTGCAAGTTGAAAACTGCAAACTTCACATCTACTGCTACAATGGCCTTCCGCAAGTATGATGTTTCATGCAAAGATACTACTGCTCCCGCATCTGCTGAGCTCAGTCATGTTGGCCCAATCACTCGAAGCAAGTTCAAGGCTAGTGGCTTGGATAGATCCGAATACTTCGCCTTCTTGGAGATGGAAAAGAAGAGCAGATCTCACATGACGTCTGCAACCGCAATCTTTGGGGGCAACACCCCTTTCTCACTATTTGACGAACTTTCTCAAACAGCCTCCTACCTTGGTAAATTTGAGGATTTGGTGGATTCTCCAGTTTCAACAAAAGTCAACGCCTTAATGACTGACGCAACTAACGTGGATGAAAATTTTGCCATGATGGAACAAACTATAGAAGTCTTGAAGAAATCTGTTGAAGACAAAGACCTTTAAATCGCTCAACTCATGAACACATTGGAGACCTATGCACCTAGAGAGTCGAGCCATGTCCCTTCTCGTTCACCTGGCTCCACCTCACAAAAAACGGCTATTGAGGAATCATTTGCAAAGTTCAACATTCAAAAGGAAAAGCAATCCACTTCAGTTGCGGCGTTATCTGTCCAACAATTGCAAGACATGATAACAAACACCATCAGAGCTCAATATGGCGGACCATCGCAAAGTTCATTGTACTACTCTAAGCCTTATACTAAGAGGATTGATTGTCTAACCATGCCAACCAATTATCAACCACCAAAGCTGCATCAATTTGATGGCAAAGGAAACCCAAGGCAATATATTGCCCACTTTGTCGAGACTTGTAGCAATACTGGAACACATGGTGACCTTTTGGTAAAACAATTTGTTCGTTCTCTGAAAGGGAACGCATTTGAATGGTATATTAACTTGGAGCCCAAGTCCATTGATAGCTGGGAGCAACTTGAGAAGGAACTCCTCAATCGTTTTTACAATACCCGAAGAACTACAAGCATGATAGTGTTGACACGTACCAAGCAAAGGAAGGACGAGCCCGTGGTGGATTATATCAATCGTTGGAGGGCGTTAAGTTTGGATTGCAAGGGTCGCCTTTCAGAAATATCTGCTTTGGAGATGTGCATTCAAGGAATGCACTGGGGCCTTTTGTACATCCTACAAGGAATCAAACTGCGAACTTTTGAAGAACTTGTAACGCGGGCGCATGATATGGAGTTAAGCATCGCAAGTCATGGAAAGGCATATCCATTTGCTGATCAGAAGGAGTTCAAGAAAAATGTTGCATCAAAGCACCAAACCAAAGAATCTATGGCGATGAAAGAAACTTCCATGAAAGTCACGACCAAGCAAAAGCTGAAGGAGGATAAGACCCCAAGTCAATATCTTAAAGAGGAGAAACGTCGTCCCACCTTGAAGGAATTAGAGGCGATGGTTTATCCATTTTTAGATTCAGACGTACCCACAATCCTTGATGAATTGCTGGCCAAGAAAGTCATCGAACTCCCTAAATTAAAAAGGCCTGAGGAAATTGGTAAGGTTGGTGATCCGAAATACTGCAAGTTTCATCGCGTCATTAGCCACCCTACAGAGAAATGCTTCGTATTGAAGGAGAAAATCATGGCTCTTGTAAGTGAAGGGAAAATCATCATAGACATGGATGAAACAGCAAAAGAAAATCATGCAAGTATCGCGCTCAAGGAAAAGAAGTGTTCAAGGTTGCAGAACGCGTCAAGCACTGCCTTCTTATAATTTGGAAGTTTCGAGCCCGTTGAAGTTAATCTTCCAAGGAAAACTCTTGAAGGTTCACTAGAGCTGGACACTCAGTCCAAAGACAAAGATAATAAGGGTTGGACTCTAGTCACTCACAAGAAACGAAAACATCAAGCAGTTTTGAGGCTACGACTTCCTAAGCCAAGAGCAAAAATAAGCGATGTGGATAAGCTACAACCACCAAGAATTATCAAATATTCTATTAGCAAGAAGATTAACCGTGCCCTATCACCGAAGTTCCGAAATCCCATCACATTGCATGAATTCTTTCCTGAAAAATTCCTTCATGGAGGTCACGTTGGTGCAACTCATGTAGTTTCTAGTACTGATGAAACAAAGGAAAGCAACGATGAGCTTGATCCAATAAAAACACAAGAACATCATGATAACGAAAAAGTTATCACATATTGTGTAACAATTTCCTTCATAGATGATGACTTGCTGCTGGGGTTTAAGCCACTTAAAAGACTTTTGTTCGTTGAAGGGGCCATTAGGGAACAATATCTCAATTGCATACTTATTGATGATGGTCCGACTGTCAACATCATGCCAAATATGATGCTAAGAAAGTTTGGGATCTCTATCGATGAGCTATCCAAAAATAACCTAACAATCCAAAGTTTCAACCAAGGAGGACAACGAGACATAGGTATGATCCGCGTAGGATTGTCCATTGGTGAGATGAAGTTAAACACCTTGATTCACGTCATAGATACTAAAACATCATACAAATTTCTACTTGGACGTCCTTGGATTCATGAGAATGGGGTGGTATCATCTACTTTGCATCAATATCTGAAGTACAAAAAAGATGGAGAGATAGTCAAAATTGAGGTTGACATCAATCCTTTCACTGAGACAGAGTCATACATTGCAGATGCAAAATTCTATCTAGGTTCTACTGAACCGAATGTGGAGAAACCATCATCAGTTGACAAAGCTGATGTCAATTCAAAAGAAAAAAATGAGGCTCAATGGACTGCTGTCAGGAAAACGGAAGAAATCTCCATTAAGCTATCATCATCTGAAAGTGACATACAAACGAAGATTGATAAGGAGCATCCGATTTTTTGCTATGTGCCGGGTGAGCGTCGAAATAAAGCACAACCTCTGTTAGAAGAAAGTACTGCAAAGAAAAAAATGGGTCACATAGTGATACAAGATTTGAAGGAGCATATGACCGTCCCAGACGCACAAATCCCATCTGTGACTGGTGAGTCTGCTAAAGGCAATCTCCAATCCGATAAAATAAAAGGGCAATTTGATCCTAAGGCCTTCATACTGCTGGAAAAGTCTGGTTATGTAATGACCCGACCGGTCGTTTTAAATATTATAACCCCGTCCCCCCATTTACTTCTCAATTTATGTCTTGCAATTGATTTATGACTTATCGGGTTAGTTGGTTCGGGTCCGGAAGGAACTCAGAGTGAAATGGGACACTTAGTCTCATAATTAAAAATTTAAGTTAGAAAAGTGGACCGGATATGGACCTATGTGTAAATGACATCGAATTTGGATTTTAATGATTCCAATAGCTCCGTATGGTGATTTTGGACTTAGGAGCATGTCCGGAATATTATTTGGAGGTCCGTAGTGGAATTAGGCTTGAAATGCTGAAAGTTTGACTTTTTGGGAAGTTTGAGCAGGGGGTTGACTTTTTGATATCGGGGTCAAAATTTGATTCTGAAAATTTGAGTACCTCCGTTATGTCATTTATGACTTGTGCGAAACATTTGAGGTAAATCGGACGTGATTTGATAGGTTCCGGAGTCGTTTGTAGAAATTAGAAATTTCAAAGTTCATTAGGCTTGAATTGGGGTGTAATTCATGATTTTAGCATTGTTTGAGGTGATTTGAGGATTCGAGTAAGTCCGTATGATATTTTAGGACTTGTTGGTATATTTGGTCGAGGTCCAGAGGGGCTTGGGTGAGTTATGGATGGTTAACAGAACAAAAATTTGGACTTGAACAGCTGCTGGAATTTTCTGATATCTGATGATATTTTCCTTCTACGCGATCACGTGAATGCGTCTGCGATCGCATAGGCTTATTTGGTCAGTAGGGTTTTTTGTTCTAAGTGATTGCGTGGGGATATCTGCGATCGCGTAGGGTTAATATGAGGCAGTGGCATTTTGTGCTTCACGATCGCGTGAAGCGGGACGCGATCGCATAGCTCTGGGATTTTATGACTCGCGAACGCGTGAAGAAGGTCGCATTCGCGTAGAGTGAGTGGAGCGGAGTAGAAGTCACACGTTTTGTGCTTCGCGATTGCATGGACTAGTCCGCAATCGCGTATGTCTGTGATGTTGTGCATCGCGATCGCGTGGACGAGTCCGCGATCGCGTAGAGTAAAATCTGGGCGATGGAAAATTATTCTTCGCGATCGCGTAGAGCAAATGTATGGGCAGAGAGTTTAAGTTCTGAAAATGGGACTTCGTCCCATTTTTAGTTTTTGATGGATTTGAGCTTGGGAAGAGGTGATTTTTGGGAGTTTTTCAAGGAAAACAACGGGTAAGTGTTCTTAACTCAATATTGGTTAAATTACCTGAATCCATGATTAGTTTTATCATTTAATTGGTGAATTAAGTTGGAAAATGTGATGGCCCAAAAGGTCATCTTATGTTTTAGAACTCGAATCTGCGCTCTTAAGCCTTAAAAATCTCATTTTTACCCTCCTCGATTTGCGTACGCAGTCCAGACATGTTTCCGGAAAGCTTTTATGTTGAAAATTTATGAAAATAAGAATTTTTACCTTAAAAGTTGATTTTGTTAACTTAGGTCAACATTTTTGGTAAATGGGCCCGGATCCGTACTTTGACAGTCCCGGTAGGTCTATATCGAATTATGGGACCTGGGCGTATGCCCAGAATTGAATTCGGAGGTCCCTACCTTAAGTTAAGAATTTTTGTTGAAAATTAAAAGTCTGGAAATTATTTGTTTTTAAGAATTGATTGATATTTGGCATTGTTAGTATCGGGTCCGTATTTTGGTTTCGGAGCCTGGTACAGGTTCATTATGATATTTACGACTTGTCTGTGAAATTTGGTGAGAAATGGATCTGATTTGACGTGAATCAGACGTCCAGTTGAGAAGATATGAATTTTAAAGTGTTCTTGAGAATTTCATTTGATTTGGTGCTAAATTCGTAGTTCTAGGTGTTATTTTGGCGATTTGATCGCGCGAGCAAGTTTGGATGATGTTTTTAGACTTGTGTGCACCTTTGGTTTAGAGCCCCGAGGGCTCGGATGAGTTTCGGATAGGCTACAAAGTGAGATTTGGCTTGAAAAACACTGCTGGTGCATCTGATATTATTGCAGGCCTCTGATCTTGCATTTTCGAGATCAGGTATCGCAATTGCGACTCTGAGAGGTTTGCATTTGCGAGCTTCTCATCGCAAATGCAAAGAGAAGCTGGGCCAATAGTTTTCGCATTTGCGAGTTTTCTTTCGCATTTGCGAAGGGAGTCGGGGAAGGGAAGTGATCGCAAATGCGATCATTTAGTCGCATTTGCGAAGATTCAAGGTTCGCATTTGCGAACTTATCTTCGCATTTGCGAAGGCAGCAAAAGTGTGAAGGGCTTCGCATTTGCAATGACTCCTTCGCATTTGCAAGCTTCGCATTTGCAATGACTCCTTCGCATTTGCGAGCTTCGTATTTACGAAGATCAGGTCGCAAATGCGATATCTGCAGCTGATCAAAATGACTTTTGGACCGGAATTTTCATTCATTTCCCAAATTTTCAAGACCTAAAACACAAGAGGCGATTTTCCAAAGACCATTTCTTCCCCAAATCATAGGTAAGTGATTCTAAACTGGTTTCTTTCAATCTTTCACTACATTTTACAAGATTTCAACCTAAAATCTAAGGTTTTCATGGTAGAATTAGGAGTTTTAGGTAGTAACTAGGGATTTCGGAAATTTGGGGATTTAGACCTCAATTTGAGGTCGGATTCCAAAACTAATTACATATTCAGGCTCGGGGGTGAATGGGTAAAAGGATTTTGGTCCGAACCTCGGTGTTTGATCAAGTGGGTCCGGGGTCAATTTTTTAACTTTTTGGAGGAAAATTTGGGGAATTTAATTTATGCAATATAATTGATTTCTTAAGCAATATTTGATATTATTGAGTCATTTTTGAATAGATAAGAGTGGTTTGGAGGTGAATTCCAAAGGAAAAAGCTGTGATTGAGAATTAAGTGGCCTTCGGAGCGAGGTAAGTGTTGTGTCTAACCCTAACTTGATGGAATTAGGAACCTTAGATTACTTGCTAAGTGAAATTCATGTGAGCGGCGTATATGTGAGATGGCGAGTACTTATGCGCCGCCAATTTACCCGTTTTTCATGTTTCTCTGTTTTTCTTATATTGTCTCATTCCTATGCCTAATTGCTATGTATTATACTAGTGTTGTTCGATTTATCGTTCTTATCATGTTTACGAATTTTCTGGTGATAATTGAGTTTTTATTTCAAAGTTGAGATTGATGTTATGGAACCAAATGTTGAAGTAAGGTTTGTACTTGTTATTCTATCTCCCTGTTGTTATTTATGCATTGCATTATGGTAAGGGAGAGTGTTAATGCACGGAGGGTGATGCCGTGCCATATCGTGAGTGTTAATGCATGAAGGGTGATGCTGTGCCATATTGTGAGTGTTAAAGAACGAAGGGTGATGCCGTGCCATATTGTGAGTGTTAAAAGTACGAAGGTTGATGCCGTGCCATATTATGAGTGTAAAAGCACGAAGCGTGATGCCGTGCCATGATATAAGAGTTAATGCACGAAGGGTGATGCCGTGATGTTTCTATTAATTTTATGGTGAGATTGAGAGAAAAAGCATGAAGGGTGATGCCGTGCATTTTTCCTTAACTGTATTCACTATTCCTGTTGATTCATGGTATATTGACTGCTCCAATAATTATTCTATTGTAGTTCTTATCTTGCATTCCTCTCAGTATGTTCCCCTCCCGATATATCCTGTTTAGTTCTTCATCTATGTGATTTGTATATACGCTGTTAAATTATACAGGTTGATTTGTAGGTGTCTTGCCTTAGCCTCGTCACTACTTCATCGAGGTTAGGCTCGACACTTACCAGTACATGGGGTCGGTTGTACTGATACTCCACTTTGCACTTTCTGTGTAGATTTTGATATCAGCTCGGGTTGATCGAGATTTTTGCTATTGGTTCACTGTCCGGAGACTCAAGGTAGATCTGTCGGCATTCACAGACCTTGAAGCCCCCATCTATCTTTTCTGTTCTACTGTTTCTTTTATTCAGACAGTTGTATTTCTTTCAGACTATTACTTGTAGTAAATTCTAGAATGCTCGTGAATTGTGACTCCAGACCCGAGTGGTAGTAATGAATACAGTTTTATGATATTCCGCACTTATTATATTTCATCTTATTTAATTATTGTTAATTACTGAATGGAAATAAGCAATTGGTTTAATGATTCTCTAACGTTGGCTTGCTTAGCAAGTGAGATGTTAGACGCCATCACGGTCCCGTCGGTGAAAAATTTCGGGCCGTGACAAGTTGGTATCAGAGAACTAGGTTGCCTATGTCTCACGATTCACGAGCAAGCTTAGTAGAGTTTGGAGGATCGGTACGGAGACGTCTGTGCTTATCTTCCAGAGGCTATGAAGTTTTGGAACAAGTTTCACTTTTATTCTTCTCTGTCGTGCGAATTTGCTTTCTCAATACTGATTGAACTCTTCTAATCTTATTCTCTCGCAGATGGAGAGAACACGTACCGCTTCCTCAAATGAACATCAACTAGAGCCTCCAGTGACAGCTCCTACGCGGGGTAGAGGTCGAGGCCGTGCCAAAGGCCGAGGCAGGGGCAGGGCTCAAGCTAGAACCTGAGTAGCAGCCCCAGCAGTGGAGCCTCAGATAGAGCTTGACGAGGAGGTTCCAGCCCAGATTGTTCCTACCAGACCAGCTCAGGTTCCGGAGGGGTTCATTGCCACCCCAGTACTTCAGGATGCTTTGGTCCGTTTGGTGGGCCTTATAGAGAGTGTGGCCCAGACTGGCGCATTTCCCATGGCACCAGCAGTCTCTCAGGCTGGAGGAGGAGCCCAGACTCCAACCACTCCCACTCCGGAGCAGACAGATCCCTAGTATCAGGCTCCAGCAGCTCAGCCGGTCGGATTAGTTCAGCCGGTTATTGCGGCCCAGGTCGGAGATGGGCCTGTTATGTCTTTTGAGGTTTTATGGAGATTGGACAGGTTTACCAAGCTCTTTCCTGTTCACTTCAGTGGTGCTCCTTTAGAGGATCCCCAGGAGTATTTTGACAGCTGTCACGAGGTTCTATGAAACATGGGTATAGTGGAGACCAATGGGGTCGATTTTGCTGCATTTCAGATGACTGGTTCCGCCAAGAAATGGTGGAGAGATTACTTGTTGACCAGACCAGCTGGGTCTCCTGCTCTTACTTGGGACCAGTTCTCTCAGCTCTTCATAGAGAAGTTTCTGCCTATCACATTGAGAGAGGAGCGTC